>OX424575.1:122557213-122814713 GCA_949152435.1 Gastracanthus pulcherrimus | reverse complement strand
TGAATGTAACTGTAGTGTGTGTGAATATTTTAAAATTGACGTGATAGATATCTACTGTAAATCGTGCGTATGAGAATTTTAAGAACTTACTGTATCTGCTCGAAATGTGACGAAATGTGATAACATGATTATGTGACTTAAAAAATGTTATACTGTGACAAATACGTTAATTTAATCTTAATATGAAATATTATGTACATAATTTCTGTACCATATTTTTGATAATATCAAAATAAAAAGTATATCTATATCTCTCTCTCTCTCTCGCTCTCTCTCTCTACACATATATATATACGAAAAAACTTTTGTTATTGCAACGATATTATTGTATTTTTCGCATACATTACACTATACATTTTTTTCAAAGGCTTTTGTATAATATTTTTTTATATTTTTTACACAAAAATAAAAACATTGTATGGTTTACATTTGCAATCATTTTTTTTTATTTTCATAACAGGCATAAACCTTTTTTTAACTGATTGAGGCTCTTATTTTTTAAATATGAATTTTATGAAAAAATTACAAAATACAAAAGTTTTCAAATGTGAATGTAATAAGTATTACCGAACTATCTTGTAAAACAAATTAGACCTCATGCACGTAGAGCATCATGAACATACAAAAATGTATGTCCAGAAAAATACATTTAAAGTTTTTATTTTCTATGGTACATAATGTTAATTACTTTATTAAAATTACTTGAGGTCTTAAAATATTCATTTGATTATAATCTATGGCCCATTCCATACGGATTCAACGAGCAAAAAAAATCGATGTCTTCGATTTTTTTCAAACTTTGAGGTCATAATCTACGTCAAATTTCATGAGACCGGTATTTTTTCATTTTTCCGAAAAACGGTTCTGAAGCCCCGTGGCACAGTATCAAAGATAAGGTCGTAAAAGCGATATTTAAAAAATTAAATTTTTTTTTTAAATGATTGTCATTTTGAGCCAAATTATCGTATGTAGACGATATTTTTTTGAAAATGTGGAGAATTTCATCAGATTTCAAGTGTTTTTTTATATTTTATATAGCTCTAATAATTTCCAAGATAAATAGAAAAAACGGAAAAAGGTGCCTTTTTTCAAAATTCGATTTCTCAAAAAGGCTCACTGCGATTAACGCGAATTCCGGGTATGTTTTTCAAGGCCACATGAGCTATCTTTCTACCAAATGTCAAAGTGCCAGCTTCCTCTGTTCCGGAGATATGGCCTGTCAAACAAAATGTCTATTTTTACATGCTTAAGGCCGATATACAATATGTGCAAATCCCATCATTTTTGTTATAAATAATTATTCTCACCTTAAAATTTCATAAATCAGCGTAAAAAGTAATATCAGCTGTTCCGAGTATGTGATGCTCGTTCATCTATATGCCGGCTGCGCAGTAGAAAAATAGCGAATACTTGGACACAACTGCGCAGCCTGGCATAAATGAACGCGCATCTTGGTGACGTCATAAGAAAAACGCTCTAGCTCTATAGACAGCGCGGGGCGCATGGCGCGGCATTCGCGGCATCATTGTTCTGGTTACTTTCTAGCAAGTGAGACTCTGAACCAGACTCAATTAGACGAAAGACTGAGATAATTTGAGTGTAGCATCTATTACAGTGTTATCTAAATTTGCTAGTACTCTTCTTTGGATAGTATTCATCGTGTTATAACAAGTACGTAACGAATGTAACTATGCATTAAATATTTATGTGCCAGGAACCTATTAAAGGCGAATATGGCTGAGGAGGATGCTCGCTTCGCTCGCTGCCTCGGCCTTATACTATTCCGCGCTACCAAACATATCCTCAAACTTTTTCGCCTCTTTTCATTCGTTCCTGGCGCTAAAAAAATTTCACAGCCTTGGCAGAGGACGTACGACGGTTTTACGTGCGGGTTACAATCAATTAGTAAATCGGTGGCGTGCGAAGCAACTGTCGTACTAATGCGACCGAGGATGATTCATCATAGGCTGCATGAAGTCAATACAGCCTAGGCGAACATAACCTCCAACATACTCCTCGACTGTATTATTCGCTCATTCATAAAATAATTGTGTATATGCTATCAAGTCCGTCCGAGCTCACGCGGATCGAAGGTGCACAGATAATATAGTAGCTTGCTCTCTCCTTTTTTTCGGTCTCGATATTAATTTCTCCGTCTCCCTCAATCTTGAGATCAACAGCCGCGCGCGTTTACTCTTTCTGTCTCTCTCTCTCTCTCTCTCTCTCTCTCTCTGTATCTGACTTTCGAACTCCAGGTCCTGCTTGCTGCACGTCCATGCTCTTCCAAGCAGTGTAATTGCACTTATCTAGCTCTCTCTCTCTCTCTCTGTGTGTCGCTCATTCTACATTATTCGAATCGTTAATCTTACACGCGCTAGGTCTCTTTGGTATGGTGCAGTAATGTCCATCTTTTTCTCTCTTTCTCTCTAGTATCCATACACTACACAGTGCATGTAGCGGAGACTCGCTCCTTTCGCGCGCGCTTTCTCTCTCTCTCTTTCTTTCTCTATTCAGTGATAATTTTCGCACTCGACCACTTCGTGTCTATTTATTTCAATGCTCGAAATCAATAAAATTTCCATTTTTCAGGTACATATCAAGAATATGTCAACGAGACCACATAGTTCTAAGAGATCTAGGAAGTGTCCGGATTTCGGCAAGATTCATAAAAAGGTTGTCTATGAAGATAGTAAGCGGCCATTCCTATTACTTGGTACTATAACAAAAGGATTATTAATTTCTGAAGAGTATCAAAATAAGGAAATAACAGAAGATACATACGTATGCAGAATTTGTTATGATAAATTAAAGGATATTTCTGAAGAAAATTTAAAAAAAGCACAAGACTCAACGCCGACAGAATCTACATCTTCGTATTAAATGATGGGATCTCAAAGTTCATTGCCTGCAAATACTCAAGTTTCAGTTGCCAGTGTGCAGTTATATGAAGAAGTGAATGATATTCTTGAAATTAACAATATTTCTCTATCGCCATTTAAACTTCCTTCGAGTGTTGACCCGACATCACTCCCGAAATACGTAAATCGCAAACGCAAACAATTATTTGAAACTTTTTGTGAAGTATCTGATTGTAAAATTATGAAATTATATGACATTTCAAAAGAAAAAATACAATTCAAGGAGTGCAAAACATGTGAGGAGTGGAATGAAAACTTCAGCTTGGTATTAGAAAATCAGAATGTAGCCTACAAAGAAAAAGTGCGCCTGCTAACTCTATTACCATCAAGTCTCTCAAGCAACTTTATTTTAGCACGTATAAGAGGAACTACAGATCACATGATTAGAACTTCACGAAAGCTGAAAGAAACTAAAGGATTGATTGAAAAGCCCGACCCATATTCTGGAAATCCTGTAAAGAGTGAAACTATTAAGCTAGTCGAAAGATATTATCTGGATGATGATTTAGACTGTTCTAGGCAAAGTCCCAACAAAAACGACGTGATTAGTGTTAAAATCGATGGGGTTATAGAAAAAAAAGTCAAACGTTTTCTTTCTCGTAGCATTAAGGAAATTTGCGATCTAATTTTCGAGCAGAATTCAGGAATTATTATTTCGAGATCGAAGATTTATCAATTGCGCCCAAAATGGGTTATGATTCAACTATTGAACGAATCGTGTTTATGTGTCCATTGTGCCAATTTTGACCTTTTAGCGACGGCGCTAAAAATCACTCTGAAAATGAAAAACTCTGAATTTTCAACGCTAAAAAAGAGCTTTTATCCAAGATTGTTTCGACGCTCTGTACGAAGACTAGCACAACTCAGAATTCTCCAAAAACAACAGTTTTAATCAAAATTCTCCTACGAAACTAGGAGTTTTCAGGTTCTCAGACAAAAACTATCACCTTTTCAAAGGTTCTGAGAAAATATTAGTATTTATTAGAGGATATAAAAAGTGCTAGTTTTATAAGAGGTCTTGAAAAAGAACTAGCTGTTTTTGAGAATTCTGAGCTGTGCTAGTCTTCGTACGGAGCATCGATTTGTTCGAAAGAAAGTAATTCATGCATTCTTCGAGAATGTGAAACTTGCAAAACTATAATAATAACTAAAGAAAATTTCCAATTGGGAGAAGAGTTATTATGTGACGAAATTACTTTTGCAGTTTGGAAAAAAAATGATCTTGTCAAGAAAACTTGCACATTTGACATATTTTTTAAAGAACTGAACAATTATGTATAAATGCTGAGTAAACATGTACGAATTAAAGAGTTGCAGCAAAGCGAAATAAAGTTGGAAAAACAGAATGGACATTTTAAGGAAAGTCGTCTTATTTTACACGGAGATTTTGCAGAAAATTGGGCTATAATCCAGAAAGAGTAATAATCTCAGTATTTATTTATATGCCACCCAAGGATATCATTGGACCAATACACAGATTTGTATTTTCACTTCGGTGTGCTACGTCGGAAAGAATACTGTGAGTTTTGGCATAGTAAGTGATAATAGAAAACGTGACACAGCGTTTGCTTTAGCAACTATGGAATCCATCGTAACCTCTTGTACACCGTGATAATCAAACATATGTCTGTTTTTACAGGTTTCTTCAAAATGGCTACTTCAAACAGTAGTGAATGTGAACAAACCCAGTCTAAAATGTCATCTGTTTCTATATTATAATATGTTTTATAGAAAAAAAAAAATTTTTTCTTAATAAAATTAAAGGATTTTATTGTTTGCTGTATCTTCTTCCCTTAAGTACCCTTCTTTCATATTATAACGTTTCTGACATTGTAACACGTAAACAAATTATTGTACATATTTTCGTTTTTTATGTCGAATCTCATGAAAGAACTACCTTAACATGTAAATCTGTTTCTGATAAAATAAGCCAATTTCAATTATTTTTATCTCGTAACTGAGTTATAGTACCATTCTAAATCTTGTTTTATCTTAAAAGATGCATCTAAAACTATCATTGAAATGTTTTTCAACAAAATTGCTTGTGGCGCTCAGCTCAAAATTTCATCGGTGTCTTGGACCAATGAAAATCATCAAATTTGATGATGCTAAAAATACTATCATATTCTGCATCCAATTCTCTTTTCAAAACACACGAACTAAAGTACTTTATCTTTTATAGTTCTCGAGTTAAAAATACATACATTTTGAGTAAAATGAAAATAATGCAAATAATCATGTTTTTCAGCTTGACATAAATCCTGAATCAATAGAGGTAAGGGTTTGAATTTTTTTTACTCTTTTTGGGTTCGAAATACATCATATTCTTAAAGGTTCAGAGTATTAAAATTTGTCACTTGCTCACTTGACGTGGAATCATCCCTATACATACACACACATACATACATATATATATATATATATATATATATATATATATATATATATATATATATATATATATATATACATACACACACATACATATATATATATATATATATATATATATATATATATATATATATATATATATACATACACACACATACATACATATATATATATATATATATATATATATATATATATATATATATATATATATATATATATATATAAGTGTTCTTGATTTGTATATTATTTATTACTTAAATAAATAGATATTTATATATGATATTTATAAATAGATATCTTGCTGTGTATCTTTCCAAGATTTGAATTTTGAAGTTACTATGTCGTAACATTTAGGACACACTTTTTTTCCAGGGATCAAAACAACCTCTTCACCAACTTGATTGAATTTATTGCCAATTTCTAAAGTAATATTTCTCAAATTTCCTGTTCTTGTACCATGCTTCTCAAAAGGTTCACAGTACTTACGGTGTAACGATGAGTAATAATTCAATTATTTAACCTTATGATGATCACAGATAAAACCTTGTGATTCTTTTGTAAAAGTTTGAACTCTATATTCTAGCAGTATTAGATCATCTGATGGCAAATCTTTTAGGTTATGCAAACAGGCTTTCTTTGATAATGATTTTAAATGACATTCATCGTCAATTAATGAGCCAATATAACATTGACTATCACTCATTTTTGCATCCCAAATTACAGAGGTGCCAGCGATTTTTGAAAAATAGGCTACCTTCCAAGACCTATAACTCTAGTTCTAATCGATGTATTTTAAAAATCGACATGTAGAATCGTCTAAAAGCTGATGGAATGACAACCGATTGAAAATCACCAAAAAACCATTGATTTTGGTGTTTACTGCTGTTCGAGCCATTTCCGCTATTTAAATATATATGTCATGGGAGTATTTTTTACTCAAATTTAACATAATTACAGACAGATTTCCGAAGAATGTTTTTTTTTTTCATAATGCAAAGTTGTGGGGATTTTTTTAAATTAGCCACTTTTTAGCGATTTTTGAAAATTCAAAAAATTCTACAGGGCCACAGGTGGCACCTAGAGGGCTGAAAATTTATGAACAACCTTGTTTTCTAATGTACTTTCATACAAAAAATCGGCGGTAACAATGGCCGACCCCCCCGCGCAGCGTTTTGTAAAACTTGGCTGGAATTACCCATATATATATATATATATATATATATATATATATATATATAATTTAATATTTTTCCACCGAGGTACCAGAATGAAAGCAAGAAATATGGAAATTGGAAAGATGCATATATGTGTATATAGAAGAAATACTATAGAATTTTATGTGTAAGTAAGTCGAATGTCTTGCACATATATATATATATATATATATATATATATATATATATATATATATATATATATATATATATATATATATATGTGCAAGACATTCGACTTACTTACACATAAAATTCTATAGTATTTCTTCTATATACACATATATGCATCTTTCCAATTTCCATATTTCTTGCTTTCATTCTGGTACCTCGGTGGAAAAATATTAAAATGAATCAGATATAAATATCTATTTATTTATTATTTAAATAAATAGATATTTATATCTGATTCATTTTAATATTTTTCCACCGAGGTACCTGAATGAAAGCAAGAAATATATATAAATATATATATATATATGTATATATATATGTATGTGTGTGTATGTATAGGGATGATTCCACGTCAAGTGAGCAAGTGACAAATTTTAATACTCTGAAACTTTAAGAATATGATGTATTTCGAACCCAAAAAGAGTAAAAAAAATTCAAACCCTTACCTCTATTGATTCAGGATTTATGTCAAGCTGAAAAACATGATTATTTGCATTATTTTCATTTTACTCAAAATGTATGTATTTTTAACTCGAGAACTATAAAAGATAAAGTACTTTAGTTCGTGTGTTTTGAAAAGAGAATTGGATGCAGAATATGATAGTATTTTTAGCATCATCAAATTTGATGATTTTCATTGGTCCAAGACACCGATGAAATTTTGAGCTGAGCGCCACAAGCAATTTTGTTGAAAAACATTTCAATGATAGTTTTAGATGCATCTTTTAAGATAAAACAAGATTTAGAATGGTACTATAACTCAGTTACGAGATAAAAATAATTGAAATTGGCTTATTTTATCAGAAACAGATTTACATGTTAAGGTAGTTCTTTCATGAGATTCGACATAAAAAACGAAAATATGTACAATAATTTGTTTACGTGTTACAATGTCAGAAACGTTATAATATGAAAGAAGGGTACTTAAGGGAAGAAGATACAGCAAACAATAAAATCCTTTAATTTTATTAAGAAAAAATTTTTTTTTTTCTATAAAACATATTATAATATAGAAACAGATGACATTTTAGACTGGGTTTGTTCACATTCACTACTGTTTGAAGTAGCCATTTTGAAGAAACCTGTAAAAACAGACATATGTTTGATTATCACTGTGTACAAGAGGTTACGATGGATTCCATAGTTGCTAAAGCAAACGCTGTGTCACGTTTTCTATTATCACTTACTATGCCAAAACTCACAGTATTCTTTCCGACGTAGCACACCGAAGTGAAAATACAAATCTGTGTATTGGTCCAATGATATCCTTGGATGGCATCTTTCTGGATTATAGCCCAATTTTCTGCAAAATCTCCGTGTAAAATAAGACGACTTTCCTTAAAATGTTCATTCTGTTTTTTCTACTTTATTTCGCTTTGCTGCAACTCTTTAATTCGTTCATGTTTACTCATCATTTGTACATAATTGTTCAGTTCTTTGAAAAATATGTCAAATATGCAAGTTTTCTTGACAAGATCATTTTTTTCCCAAACTGCAAAAGTAATTTCGTCATATAATAACTCTTCTCCCAATTGGAAATTTTCTTGAGTTATTATTATAGTTTTGCAAGTTTCACATTCTCTAGCTTACCATGTTCTGCAGGAAATCATATTCTTGATGCTACAGCCGTATATTCATGAACAAAATATTACTGTAAAGAAACAGAGGTATTTTTTAGTACCAAACAAAGTTGTGATTTAACTGCGAATACTTTAAAAGAAAGATTCGAGAATGCAGTGACAATTCCAGGCACATTGCAGTATCACGCATTTATACCTTTCGATAGTGTTAAACTAAAAATGAAGAAATTTTCACAGTCTATACAGTACAACATTTTTGTTAAAAGAGTAAAAGAGACAAAGCGATTTAAAGCCAAGAAAGCTAATTTTTGTGAAAAAAAAGTTAAGAAAACAGTAAAACAGACGAAGTAAACCAAAACTAAGAAAAACAATACGATTAAAAAAAAAGTTACGAAAGTCGTAGAAAAGTCTAATGTAATTTGATTGTACATATTAAATACACTTTTTATGAGGAATAAGCTGCGCTGCCCCAGCGCTGGTATGGTGGAGAGTCACGCATTCTTCGAAGCTCTGTTATTCGAAAATAACAAAAAAACCTTTTGAGTCAAAGATGATTTTTATGTAAAAATAAAACTGACCTTTCATTTAAAAGTATTAAAAAAACAATCACGTTTCTGGAGAAAAAAGCAAATTTAGTTTTCTTTTTGATTTTTCAAGGTCAAATTATGAAAATTCTTAAAAATGGTTATCACCATCAAATAGCTCATGAAAAAAACTATAAAAACCATTGTTGATGAATTTTTTAAAAACAAGTCTTATATTCTTTATATCGAACGCAAAAGTCGCTGATTTTGTCGTTTATTTTTGGCTCAGGAAACTTCATGTGAAATGCCTCATGCCTCATATATATATATATGCCTTTTATATACTTCATTTTTTACGGTAACTCTAACCATTATTACAATATTATATGTATGTACGTATCTATGTATGCTTATGATTATTATTTGGCTTCCACATGGATCCATTTTTCTCTCTCTCTCTCTCTCTCTCTCTCTCTCTCTCTCTCTCTCTCTCTCTGGATCCCTCTCCATATATATATATATATATATATATATATATATATATATATATATATATATATATATATATATGCTGGCGCTTATTTCCCAAATTGCTCGAATACCGGCTCCCGCCCCGAAAATCTATTGTGTCTACCCAAAAACTATGAATGCAACCAAGAAACCCGAAAAAAAATGTTTAAAACCCGTTTCACTTTCCAAAAAACGCTTTTTTCACTTTTTTTTCAAATTTTTCATACCTTTCCGCTCTACTTTTTCTATTAATTTTTTTAGGGACCTCTAATATACTTAAATGATTTATGTGAGTAAAACAGTGTCTTTAACAGTGATATTGAAGCAAATAAAATCTTTTTAACTATGACTTAGTACTTTATTTCATTAAAAAACTCACAAAAACCTACTTTTTTTCGTGGTTTTTTAGTTTACAGACGGGTTCTTATCATTAGAGGTTCAGTAGAATTATAAACATTTAATTTCTTTTTTTATAAAATTTTCAAAGTGGTTTCAGTTATATGAATATTAATAAGTTGGTAAGAAAATCAAAGTATGAAATCTGTGAACCTGCTACTTGAATCTAGGTTTAGGTTTTCTTTTCATTTTCGAGTGCAGTTTAGATTACGCATTTGCTAAACTTTGACATGAAAAATAATAATCTATTGTATTTTTTTAAATCTTATGTCGGGTCTTCCTAAATTCGTTCCCAAAAAAATTTATTTTGTGCGGATAACTAAATTTTCAATCTTGTAATATAAAATACTTTAATTTTATTTTTAAAATTGTCTTGGGTATAAAAAGAGCTGGATCAATACTGAAAATATTACAATTTCTAACCTACAAACAACATTTTAAAAAAAATATATATTTTTTCAAAAATATTATATATAAATATGTATAAAATAAATACATATCATTAATACGGTTATTGTATCATTCAGTTCTTAATTTTTTTATTAAATCTTTTTTAGAAGAACTGGCTAGTACATTTTTTCGGCTTTCATCAACAAACTGAAGTAAGTATTGTTTTTGGTCTTCATCATAATATCAGGTAATTACATATTCTTCAGCCAAATGAATTGCCCTTTCAGTACAATCATTCACTACAGTAAGATGTTTTAATTTTTCACGACAATCCACGTACAAAGAATTATTTTCCCATAAATTACAATCAAGATTTAAAAAATTATGGTCCAAATTAAATCTACTAAAAAAGTTCAGACTTTGGCTGCTTGTAAAATAATCAAGGGTTTTATCACATAACGCCCGGATGCCCTCATCAGATGGATCAAATATTTTTAACAGCATTACATTCATCATCTAACGGTTTGGTTTGCAATGATTGAAGTATGTTTCATTTAGTTGTGACGTCAACTTCATTATCAAAAAGCGAAAGAATACTAATTTCTGGTGAAAAATACCAGAGATAATTTCGGAATTTATGTAATGTAGCATCTGATATTTTTTTATCGATATCTTTGAAATCAATTAATGATTTTATTAATTTAAAATAATTGTTTGGAGCACAAATAGCTAATGGAGCAGTGTACCATGGAGTGAGGTATCTAAATACAATGAATTTACATCTAGCATATAATTTTTCTTTATCTCTCTTACTTATTTCGAAAGGTTTTCTGAATAAATACATTTTGATTGAGTAGATAGCTTTTGCCACCCAGCGAGCGTGGTGAATAGCACCTGGCTTTTTAAAATGTATTCCTTCTCCGACACCCAAGAAAATTAAATAGAGCTCTAATAATTATTTGTAATCATTTCTAGGCTGCTGTTCTTTTAAATTTTTTTTTATATTTTGAATTATATAAGGAACTTCATTTTTTAAAGATATTTCTAGTCCAATTAATCCATTTTCGAAAGAATTTTAATCAAAATTAGACCAGTTATCTCGGAACCTTTTAAACATTGGTAAATCAGGATCACTAGTGCCAGGAAATTTCTCTTCATATGCTCCTCTTAGTAAGAGCTCCAACATATGACGGCAACAAGCTAAATAAAGCAAATCTTTCTCCATCAACTGTTCTAAAATCATAGCTGCACCACCTTTTAATCCTAAATTTGAATTCGTTGTATCGCAGTACAGTGCGTTTATTAAATCTATCAATCCCGAATCTTTCAATGATACATAAACCGCTGAAGCTATCGTACTCGCTTTTTGGTCTTGTAATGCCGGTACATTGATAAGTTTTGTGATTTGATCGCTGGATACTAAAATTGGCAATCTGTCCACCTTCTTGCAAGTTATATCATCTGGAATAAGTTTGCCATCCCAGTGCACAGTTAAAATAGTTACAGGAGTATCTTGAATTAACTGCTTCATTTTTTTCATATTCTTGCTTCCTTATTTTAGCCCTTGCAATATTTATGTATTTTCGATTTAGAATTAACGACGACAGGTCTATGTTTAATGCATTAGCAATAAGGCAGGTTACGAAAACAGCATCCCTATCAGAAACTTTAGCTTTGTCAAAAGCTGCCACAACTTCTGGAGTCATAACAGTAATGGTACCTCTTTCGTTTTTGCTTTCATAATTTCTTCCTGTTACACCAAAAAATGTACTGCCAGAACTTTGTTAGCTTAAATATGTTTCTTCACTGGATGGTTGTTGCGAGTTAAGTAATAATTGAGCTTCTGATACTAAAAACATATATATCATTCGATTTATATCTAGAAGAAATAGAAATATTTTTATATTTGTCTAAAATAAAAGCAAAAATTTCGACATATTGGTAAAGTTTTCAGTTGAATGTGAAAATAGTACTTTACGTATCAACGGCGTAAAACACAATTTTAGGCCTGTAAGCAATGGCAACACCCGAGGGCCGGCGTACCCTGCCCTTCTTTTGGGAGAGCATAAAATTTTATTTTACGCCCAAAAAACAGGGCAAAAAATTGAATTTTACGCCTACTGTAGCGAAACTATTTTTACTTTTCATAATATCTGCCTTTCAGAGAATATTTGCATCCTTAATAGATCCAGCTTCGTCAGATAATGTATTTTGGCTTAATTTCTGACTGAGTTCCACATCTGGCTCAACTAGTTTTGGAGGTACACGTTGATTAATCATTGCAATATCTTCCTGGGATAAAATGTCTTCATCTGTAATTGAACATGAAAGTTAAAAAACCAAATAGAATAATATTCAAATTGTTACATATTATAAAAGCATTATTTACCTGAAAGATTTCCAGATTCAATAATAGGTATTTTGCTTTTTATACAATTAACAGGTTTTTACAGAAAAACTTTTTGTACTTTAACATCCATTGAACTAAGTAATTTGATTACAGTGTCTTGGGAAATGTCAAATACATCAGGCAATTCTTCAAGAAAATCAGTAACTTTTTTAGACATTCTGTCCTGAAATTTTCTTACTTCTGCAAAGGAGTTGTACAGTTTTCGTAATTTGTCATTACAATGATCAATTCTTTTAGTTTTTATTGATGATTCTTCCCATATACTTATAACTTCCTTTATTACAATGTTAACAGCATCTACTAATTTGGAACTTTTCTTTTGAGTTTCATACAGTAGTCTTTGAAGAACATTTAATTTGGATGGTAAATATATTTTATTAAATTCAGAAATCACGTTATTTGTTATATCGGAAAGTTGTAAATCCTGTTGAGCAGAAGTCATTGTAAGACTTCCATGAATACTAGCGAGGTTTAAGAATGTATTTGTTAAAGTGTCACTGGAATAGACGGCCTGTAAAACAAATAATCATGTAGTTAAAATTGAGCATCAGAGGACAATGAAATGACTTTTAAGTGTTTGTTTTTTACAAAAGCATACATAAAATATTGCACGTTAGATATTGCTTAAACGGTAAAAAAATTTCTGAAATGTGCAGTGTTCTTAAATTTAAATTTTCTTGTTTTAAAAAATTATACCAGTTTTCTTAAATTAAAAATATTTCATGAAATAAAAAAAAATTCTTAAAAACAGGAATTGGTTTACTGAAATTAAAAATTTTAAATTGCAGAATTGCTTTTTATCCACACAATGATTCATACAATGAGCAACTCGGCTTCTGATTTTAGACATATAATTCTTAATAAAAGTAAATTTTTGGTTCTTATTATTATGTTATATCGCATATTTTTAACAAAAAACTTTTGGTTAATAATAAATTTTCTTTATCAGAAACAAATAAAAAACAAAATTTATCATCTTTAAAATTTTTAATGTATTTTATTAAATTGTTAATTAAATCTTTTAAATTTTATTTATTTCTTAATTCCTAGACTTGATCCACGATCATATGTATTAAAAATAGATTTATCGGAATAAAAGTGCCCTGGAAAGCCCAAATCTTAATTAAGTCTGCGATAGGTGAAATAATAAAATTAGTGAATTTTGGCATTCGAAGACATGTTGTATCTAATATGTGGTATATATAAAAATTGTTTTAACCTTTTTAAAGTGTTCCTAAGGTTATATAATTGTTTAAGTAATTATTTGTAAAAGTTAGTAAAAATTTAAGGTAGTTAGGTTTCCCTAATGAGAATTTTTAAGATATATAAGAGATTTTAAAAACGATGCCTGTTTTCCAATACTTGATTTTGTTCTGATTCGAATACTAATGGAACTAGAGAGCTCATTTTTAACATGGTTTATAGCACACTAACCTCAAAATGCCAACTTTATTGTCGATTTTGAGGTTGTTGTGCTATAAAATATCGTATGAGACTGTTGTGGAAGGTGTTTTTCTACCTTGCTCGATTTTCTCACTCGCTTTGCTCGTGCGAAAACCCTCGAGCAAGGTAGAAAACCATCTCCCACAACAGTGTCATAATAGTATATTAAATTTTGAGGTTAGTGTGCTATAATATACTAATATTACTTTTTTGATTATAAAACAATATACAATGTTAAATTGACTTTAACTGAAATACTCTTCATTTCGACTCTGACATGCATATGAATAATATGCTTTTGCGTTAAATTATTTCATGGGTATATTCCTGGTAAGAACTGAATCTATGAAGTGGCCATTTTCTGACCAGTGAGACTAGAAAGTGGGAAGTTTTAATTGCTATTTTCTGAGCACAATGAAACGCTTTTTAACTTATTTCAGTCCCAGTTTTTGGACTCACTTATTACTGACCATTTACTGTATATTAAATATCTAAAATAAATGGGGAAAAAATGAAATAGGTTATCTATCAAAAATGGTCAAAAAGTACCTATAATTAATGAGCTGTAAATTATTATTTTTAACGAAATAATTTATTATTTAGACATAAATATTATTAACATAACAAATTAAAAAGTACATTACAGTTCAGTAGTCTAATGTCAGTGTAAGAGCCAATCTTGGATGATGTTTTATAGATCTGTCATTATAATGCCATTTCTACTGAAGTGAAGTTACACATTTGAAATTTGTGTAGATATTTGTTACATCAGTCAGGAATATGCTATGAATTCAGTTTTTACTTAACTGTCTCTATTAAAATCTTGTTATCAAAATTTATGTTAATTTTTACATTGACGCAGTCAAATTTTTATAAAAGTTGCTATAGAAGATCTAAGTAATTATAGTCAATTACATATCCGTAATTCATACATGAAGAAAGTATATATTCATACTTGAAGAAAATTATAACAATTTGGCCTTTCGCTTAATGCATTACTAAGAATTTTTACTTTTAAAAGTTATAAAAGGTTTCGAATACAGTTTTCCAATTTTTTTTCTTGTTCGAAACCCAACACACCTGAAGAGCTGATGTTTTGTGTACAAATTTCATGTATATATTCTAAATACTGTTTCACAATTACAGAAGAAATGTATACATAAAACATCAGCTCTTCAGTTGTGCTAGGTTTCGAACAAGAACAAATATTAGAAAACTGCATTCGAAACCTTTTATAACTTTTAAAAATAAAAATTCTTAGTTATGCATTAAGCGAAAGGCCAAATTGTTATAATTTTCTTCAAATATAAATATATTATAAACCAGATATATAATTGACTATAATTACTTATCTTATCTTCTATAGCAACTTTTATAGAAAGTTGACTGCGCCAATGTAAAAATTAACATAAATTTTGATAAAAAGATTCTAATAGAGACAGTGAAGTAACAACTATATTCGTAGCATATTGTTGACTGATGTAACAAGTAGCTGCCCAAAATTTCAGATGTGTGACTTCTCTGCAGTAGAAATCGCATTATAATGACAGTTCTATAAAACATCATCCAAGATTGGCTCTCAGACTGACTTTATACTACTAACTGTAACGAACACAAAGATATTATTTCACTTTAAATTGTTCTTTTTAATGATTACTGAAAGTTATACACAATAAAATTAATAATATGAAGATGATTATAAATCAAATCAAAGGTTATGTTCTTTTATTATAAACTTAACGTATAATAAGCTAATTCTTCAGCTTATTTGTCTACTAGAGAGAATCCTAACTTTAAACCACTTATAATTAGGAGTAACTGGTCATTTTTTTATGGAATATAACACGAGTATTTTTCCTATTTAAAATGTACACAATATGGTCACTTTCTAACTTAGTGCCTATTTTAAATATGATTTTTTCTACCAGGGTAGGAGTCGAAATGGAAAGTATTTTAGTTAAAGTCACTCAAAATATTGTATATTGTTTTACAATCACAAAAAAAATATACGTGCAAAAAATCAAATCTCTAGCTCTATTAATATTTGAAGGAGAGCAAAATCAAGAATTGGAAGACTGACATCGTTCGCAAAATCTCTTATAACTCTTAAAAATAAATATTCTCACTAATGTATTCAGATAAAAATACACTGAAACCCTGAAATATAATGGGCTACAGTTAGTTGTTCTTCAATAACAATTCTTATAATAAATTACACACGCCAAATATAAAATTGACATATGTCTTAATAGAAAAATACAAATAGAAATAGTTAAGTCAAAACTGTCGAGATTACATATTTCTTGATCTTGATAATATAGTAAGATTTTTCACAAAATTTTAGATGTCTATCGTAACAATGCCACTCACACCACTCTATAGTTATACAAAGATTTAAACTTAAAATTCCTTTTATTCTGGATATGTATAAAAATTTCAATGACCATAAAAATATTATTTTTCATTCACAGTAGATTATTTATGTTGAATAAGATTCTGCTGATCTACTTGGTCATTAAATAATACATAATTAACTTCATTTTATCAATTTTTGCTAACCAAATGCTATCAGTTTGCTTACGTTTCTACCATGGTTCTTAAAATTAATAAACGTTTCTTAAAATTAGCAAATTAATGTATTTTTTGTATTAAAAAAATTATTTCCTAGTTTAAGAACTTTTACCGTTTGGAAAGAATTTTCCTTAAATTTACACCATAGTAGAAATTGGCACAGTAAAATTGGTACAGAGGATCTAATAGTAACAATTGATATTAGCAATATAATTCGACGAACGCACAAATTCCCATAGGCCTGGACTGGTCAATGTTAATAGAGACAGTTAAGTTAAAACTGACCTATCAGCATGTTTTTAAATAATTTTTCAATATCTGCAAAACATTTCAATTGTCAAGATGTCTCTAGTACCAAGCATCAAATATAAACTTTTTTAAGCGGGAATGAAATTTTTATAAAAAGTACAAGACTTTCTGCGTATTATGCAATTAACTATGACCTATGAGTAGAATGTTATTCAAGTTATTATTTTACCTATATTTGTGTAGTCTTTAAACTAAGAACTTCTGATGTACACTTAATCTATTTTAAGAGTGCTGCAATGTTTTTGCAATTTAAATAAATTTATTTTTTTCAATAATAATTTTAAATGTAAACAAATTACTTTAATTACTTGCTATTATTGTTATTTATAGTTTATTAATATAGGTTAATCTAACCTACACATCGTATCCCAAGGATTTAAACAAAAATTTTTTCTAAATAACTTATTTTTTACACATATATGGTTTTACTTACCTCAATAATATAGTGCTCCAAAAATCTTAGTAATAATATTTTTCAGTAAATGTTTTTCGCAGACTTATTACAGTCACATCAGAAATACACATGTATTACACATGTATTCCATCTATAAACTACAATTACTAACTATCTATTAGTCTAGAATCAAAGCTTTGACGCTAACCTCAAAGCATTAAATACAAGGAATTTTATTAATTGTCAATTAGTCTCCAATCGATGCTTTGAAACCAAAGCATTAGGCCCGTTACACGCAAAAAGGAACAGCGAAAAGGAACAGATACAAGAAGATAACATTGGTTAGTATATCTACATATGTGAGGAACAGCTATAGATATAAGGAACAGCGCGCTGTTCCTCGTAGATACAAGGAACAACACGCTGTTCCTCACATATATAGATATACTAATCAATGTTATCTTCTTGTATCTGTTCCTGTAACTGTCCCTTTTAGCTGTTCCTTTTTGCGTGTAACGGGCCTTACAGTAAGGAATGTTATTAATCAAGGAAACAAAATAATCTGCGTTGGACATCAAGGATTTTATCGTGGGTGTTTATCGGCAACTTCAGAGGCCTGAAGCGATTTTCGTGGCGAGCAGCTAACTTCACGCTATAAAAATTCTTCGATTTTTTCATTTTCTTACCAACTTTGTATGATCATATCTCGGTAACTGAAACCACTTTGAAAATTTTATAAAAAAATAAATTAAAGGTTTATAATTCTACTATTTTATAGTAAAACTTATTTGAACCTCTAATGATAAGAACCCGTCTGTAAACTAAAAAAACGCAAAAAAAAGTAGGTTTTTGTGAGTTTTTTAATGAAATAAAGTACTAAGTCGTGGTTAAAAAGATTTTATTTGCTTCAATATCACTGTTAAAGACACTGTTTTTACTCACATAAATCATCTAAGTATATTAGAGGTCCCTAAAAAAATTAATAGAAAAAGTAGAGCGGAAGGAAAGGTATGAAAATTTGGAAAGAAAAGTGAAAAAAGCGTTTTTTGGAAAGTGAAACAAGTTTTAAACATTTTTTTTCGGGTTTCTTGGTTGCATTCATAGTTTTTGGGTAGACACAATAGATTTTCGGGGCGAGAGCCGCTATTCAAGCAATTTGGGAAATAAGCGCCAGCCTAATAAATATATATATATATATATATATATAATAATCATAAGCATATCTATGTATATAGCACAAGCATATATATATGGAGAGAGAGAGAGAGAGAGAGAGAAAGAGAGACGGAGAAATGGATCCATGTGAAAGCCAAATAATAATCATAAGCATACATAGATATGCTTACGATTATTATATATGTATATATTTATATATAAAGAGGGAAAGAGAGAGAGAGAGAGAGAGAGAGAGAGGAGAGAGAGAGAGGGATATATATATATATAACGCGGTGAGCGGCTGCTGGGGAGAGAGATAGCGAGCAAGAGGGAGAGAGAGAAAGAGATAGAGAGAGAGAGGAGAGAGAGAGAGAGAGGGATCCATATGGAAGCCAAATAATAATCTTACATAGATACGTACAGATATATAATATTGTAATCAAGGTTAGAGTAATCGTAAAATTTGAGGGAAAAAAGCGGAGATCGGGACTATCGGGAGATATAATTTACAGCAATAATGTCGGTAAGAGAGGCACCTGATGTGCACTGGCTCGCGTCAGTATCACACACCATTATAATATATATAGCCAAGAGAGTCAAACCACGACGACTGTCATTTTGTTACAGAACGGCACTGTTCCACTTTACCCAGTGTGAATCAAATTACCCTAGCGACACCCAATACATGTCGTCGACGAATGAGACCGATAGTTTGGTAACGCACCATGGTGCTGCATTTTACCCCATAGTGTCCAATATTATTACTATTATTGTAAAATATCATTATATATGCAAAATTGTCGATTTCAACGATGATGCATTTTGCCTCAGTATATCCCATATAACATATAGTGTCTAATATTATCCGTATTATAAAAAAACGTTTTGTACATACATTTATTGATTTCAGCCATGGTCTAATTTACCCACCCGTGCCCCTATATTACCTTACAGTGACTCATATTATCCCAGTTTTTATAAAATAACGTTACATACACAAATTTGTCAATTTTAACCAGGGTCCGTTTTGCCCCAACATACTTCTTATTACCTCAATCACTGACAATTGTCAAAAAAACTGTCAAAAAATGACATTAACTCGACGACAATCACCTCTTATTAAAATGTAAGTATATTAAGGGGTTATATTCCCAAATTTTTTTGTTTTTTTCAATTTATTTTTTATTGACTTAAATCTTGACAAAACAATCCTAGAATCAAAATCTACAATGCCCAAGTACCGATTTAAACTAAAAATTTTTTTAAATCAATTTTTTCCATACAGCTTTGATGCTCCAAAATCACAATTTTCGCTTATTTTAGTGATGCTTGCTTTTTTGAATTTCGCGGCTTTGAAAATTAGTAGAAGTTACCTACGATCGATATCGTGTTTTAAATTTGAATTATAGAGGTCGCTACATGACATTACAACGGTTACAGCGTCTTTACAGCACGTGTTTACTCACACTTGCCCTGAGTTTAGTCGATCAGCCGTTCTCGTTGTTTACGTTGTTATTTTGAGTTTTGCTTTACTTTTTAACTGTGAATTATATTTACAAGTACTTAATTATGAGTGAAAAGGTGTACAGTGGCCGCAAAGGCAGAAAAATAAGAAGTACAAGTACAAAACGGAGTAAAATTAGTAATCAACGCCCGCCTAACCGCCATTCGTTCGAAGGCGATTCGGAGCACGTTAGTACCTCGGCTAAGAAATTGAAAACTACTGATTTAGACCGTGACCGCGATGTTGATAATAATTTCGGCTACTGTTTCATCAATTTTTTCGCTGTATTTACTGCTATTTCTGAATTAGTAGTATGCAAAAAATGTAATGGTGACGTGCGGTTTTTAGAGTCGAACAATCGTGTACCAGGTTTCAAAATTATCGTGTCTTGTTCGAACTGTGGTGATGCTGATATTAACAGCTGACCTGTAATAAATGGTCGTGATTATGAGATCAACTGCCGTATTATTTTAGCTATGCGCATCATAAGCATAGGCATCAACGGTATAAAAAAGTTCTGTTCTATGATGGATCTTGCAAAGCCTGTTTTTCAAACAACTTACAGTAAGATCATATCTAATATCGCCACTGCTACTTCATCTGTTCGAATTATATCTATGAAAAAATCAGCGATTAAAGAAAAAGAAATTTCTATCGAACGAGGTGAAAAAGAAGGTCTCACGGTGTCAGGCGATGGATCTTGGCGAAAGAGAGGGTTTACGTCTTTGTTTGGATTGGTGACTTTGATTGGTTGGTACACTGGCAAGGTATTGGATGTGTGTGTAAAATCTAAGTACTGTAAAGTGTGTGAATATTGGCAAAAAAAGAAGGTACTGCTGAATACGAAGAGGTATACCCTTCACACAAACAGAAGTGTGATGCCAACCATGAAGGTAGTGCCGGGAAAATGGAGATCGACGCAGTTATAGAAATGTTCAAATGCTCAGAAAAACTTCATAATATCAAATAATTGAAATATATCGGCGACGGCGATTCAAAAACATATAAAGGTATAGTCGACTCAAAACCTTATAAAGATTTCATCGTCGAAAAAAAAGAATGTGTCGGACACGTTCAGAAGTGCATGGGGACGCGTCTGCGCAATTTGAAAAAAACAACGAAAGGTCTTGGCGGCCGAGGAAAGTTGACCGGAAAGTTAATTGATGAACTTTCTATTTATTACGGACTTGCTATTAGGAGAAACTACGATTCAGTCGAAAAAATGCGGAATGAAATTTGGGCAACGGTACTTCATAAAATGTCGACGAAGGAGAATACACAGCACGAGAAGTGTCCCGTCAGAGTAGACTCTTGGTGTTCTTGGCAGCGCAGTACAACGCTTGGTACACTTGCAACGTACGAGCACAAGAGTCCAATGCATGAGGATGTTTTTAACGCAATAAAACCCATTTATAATGAACTCAGCTCCGACAACCATCTGTCACGCTGCTTGGGTGCGTATACTCAGAACAATAACGAGTCGTTTAATGCTGTAGTGTGGTCAATTGCTCCAAAGACGGTGTCAAGCGGTAAGACTATAGTTGACATTGCGACTGACGTAGCTGTTATTATCTTCAATGACGGCTTCTCGGGTCTGTTTGCCGTTTACGATGCTCTTGGGTTGACTGTTGGACCAGACATGTACGAGTTTTGCGTGGAAACAGACGCCAATCGCGTCAAAACCGCTAAGCATCGTATGTCCGATATCGCGAAAGAGGCCAGGCGCAGCATTACATCAGGCAAAAAAGAAGAAGAGGAAATGAAGGCCCTGGAAGGACAATTATATGGTGCAGGGATAGCAGACTGAAGGTAAAAAAATTATTATGGACTATATTTTTGCGATTCTTAAGATTTATAGCATTTTGAAACTTTAAGCGCGTTTTTCTCGAAACCATGTTTTCAAAATCGGTAAGCAGTAGAACTCAGAAAGTTTACATCCGATTGACTTAAAATTTTAACAGTAGCTTCATTGTTTGATTATCTAGTGAAGTACACATGATTTTAGCGATTAATTAACAAGAAAACAAGTTATAAACAATTTAAGTCGATTTTTTTCGTCAAAAACACGATTTTTTGTTAAAACAATCGCCATTTTGCGAAAAAAAATTCTAAAAATATAATCATGTGTACTTCACTAGCAAAACTTTTTTTTTCATAGAAAAATTTATTTAAAATATTCAAACTTTTTTCACATAAAAGAAGAGGTTTCACACTTATAAAATATATTTTTTATTTTTGCTTGGTATGTAAAATCTGGCTGGTACGGCTGCCTGAAGTTGACCCTACTACAATCTGGTGACATGATATCTCCACTTTGAAGAGCCTGAAACCAAAAAAGTGGACGGGTTATTAAAAAATAAGCTTTTCGCTATACCCAGTAGCACAATAAACACAATTTGATGAAAAATAACAAAATGGCACACATTTGAAATTTTCAACCTTTTTTTGCAATTGCCACAGCAAAAAGCTTATTTTTTAATAACCTGTCCACTTTTTTGCTTTCAGGCTCTGCAAAGTGGAAATATCACGTCAACCAGATTGTAGTAAGGTCAACTTCAGGCAGCCGGACCAGCCAGATTTTACATACAAAACAAAAATAAAAAATATATTTTATAAGTGTGAAACCTCTTCTTTTATGTGTAAAAAGTTTGAATATTTTAAATAAATTTTTCTATGAAAAAAAAATTATTGAAAATTATTGCTGAGATCGTAGAGTGACTCCTTAATAAAACCGTTCTTCTTAAGTTCGAGTAGTGAAACCGATTAGCGCCGACTGTGGCACGTACGAAATATAAGGCCAAGTAATTTCCTTGCGTTGTTCTTATATTATATTTAAGTATTTAAAAGTTTTATAATTACTTTATAATTTATTTTAAGTTGCATCTTTCGTTCTTATATCGCCGTGCGAGACTCTGCGTCAAAGTCGCTTCAAATAATGAATTAAGATTTCTTTCACTATCTACTTTTTTACAATCGATATTAATTATTTAAAAAATTTACTGTTTGATTAGCTAGCGGAATTACACTTTCTTATGGTTACAGCTAAAACATTGAAAATCATAAATTTAGATATTTATCATCATTTGTTTATCGACTACGATCGATCGATATTACTCATAAATATATTTTTATTATACATTACCAGGTGCCGAAAATCATTCGATAAATCTAATCACTGTGTGTATAACGTGATGTGTGTATGAGTGTCTGTGTGTTTTCCTCGGTCGCGATATCTCCTCTACCCGTTACCTCGACCAAAATAATAGCAAACCCCCTCGTTAATAAACAATGTTAAATAATAATTTGCTCGCTGAACTCTGGTGACGGCGGTATTTCGGTCGTAATTGACCTCTCCGTTAGTTAATTAATAAATATATGACGCGAAATACGCGTCACACAATCGATAACCATTATCTCGAAAATTTATTGACCAATCCATTCGAGGGATTACACTTTTTTGTAGCTAGATACAAATCTTGACCATACATTCAGAATTTGTTATCATATATTTTTCTACAATCGATAACGGATAACTTTACGGACCTCTCTTGTAAAGGAACAGGAGAGTCGGGTCGTTGCTAAGAAGAGATTCGGCGACGACTGACGTAACCCGACAGAATCTCAGCAGAATACTGATTGGTTGCGTCCTTTTAGAGGGGAGAAGCAGAATCTGCTAGGTAGCAGCACTGATGCACTCACAGTACAGAAACGCGCTTTGGTCCGGTCGAGAAATAAAGCGATTGTATTAAGAGAATGTGCAATTAGCACACAAATGTCTAAAGAGGTTAGACAGACAATTAACTTGAAAACCCACAAATAAATAGAAAAATATTAGTGGAAGAAGTCTGACCGTGAGAAGTTTAACGAGAAAAGTATGGTGCTCACTAGAGTCCATTGTAAAGTCGAGACCTGGAAGGTGCATCATTGTCAAAACTGTAGCGCTGTATCGCAACGCACAGCGTTTTGCGCAGTGAACCTCACGTCTCGATAGTCGAGATGGAACTAAAGGATTTCTCGGGATAGAGAGTCTTTGTAACCAAGCAAAAAAGTGCTGACGGTGACGGAATGAAGGAAAGAGAAATCAGAGTTTCTACAGCTCGTGCACACACACGAACCATACATACTCACATATACACACCAAAACTTGAGTGGGAGAAATATGGCCTTGCTGCGGACGATGTCTATAGAGAAATAAATGTAGAGAGAGAGAGAGAGAGATAATATTTATTTGTAAATGTTACAAAAATATGTTATAAAAATAAAAAAAATATCACATCGACGATTTACATAAAATATAATGGCACGTATGCGAAGTCAGGTACATAAAGTATTGCACTTACTAGTCAGAAATGTAATCATAAATTCACAATTCTGTCGTTAAGCAAAGATGCGTTTGGCAACTTTAGGAACTTCTCATAAAATCGCACATCACTCGTTCTCTTCTAACGTCTGTATGTCGCGTCTCGTTTTTTATTAAGTTGTTCAATGTCGACGTCAACCCAGGGTGGACTGCCTTTATGAGGTTTAACTGGTGTTATAGGCGCTAGGTTATTTATTGCGTTTAATAAGTTATTATTAAGGCAGTCCAGCGCTGAATCAATGTCGACATCACGCGCATTCAAAATAGACCAGTCACAACTCGATAAGAAAGACTGCAATTCTAACGGATTGATGCTCTTATAATCCCTGTACGAAAAAGGTTCCTCGCACAGAGTAGGCGCATGTACATTTATGGCCACATCAATGATGTTATGTTTGCTAGGCCAAGTTTCATCGCGGTTTGTAAGTTCTGTCACTATATCATTACTGTTCACAAGTATCACGTCAATCCATGTGTGCGACGTTTCGGTATAATGTGTTGCCCCAGGTTGGACAATTTGAAGTGACAGCTCAGCAGTAAGTTTGCAAAGAAACTTCGCATCATCACTGTCGGCCAACATATCTGCATTCAAATATCCCATAATAATTTTGTGACTATATGCATCATAATATTCTCTCAACTTGTCGCCAAAATCTGAATATTTAATAAATGCAATGGCAGGGGCTCTATAGATGACTGAGACAAATACAGGTTCTTGTGCACCATACTGTATGTCGCACATGATGTACTCAGAGTTGTTAAGTTTATCCGATCCATCAGTGTTTGACTCAACCAGTACTCTGACCCTATACTTGTCTCGAACGTAAAGTGCGACCCCCCCCCCCCCCACCCCTTCATGTACATTTCTAGCCTACCGCACAAGCAAGTAACCATTGACTTGAATGAGACTGTCGTCCTTCTCGTCATCCGAATGACGTTTCTGCCATTCCGAATAGATGATAGGATTGGCCTCTGCTAAGAAGTTGACGAATTTGCTTGATGCAATGTCTAATAGAATTTGCATTGATAAAGCCCGCTCTCATACTCACTCCCTTGTCTGTCTCACGAGTTTTCTCTACATCTAGTCACACTGATTCTGATTGTACAATCCCTGTAGTTTGTGCCTTATTGCTATTGACTTTGTGCTTATTATTGCCTGTGTTACAATCATCTTGAGTGTATAATGGTGATACTGATTCATTATTGCTATTATTAATGGTGCTGTCCCTATTACTATTGTTGTTATTACTATTATTGTTTCCATTGATATGCATATATACATCCGCCATCATGACGTCGAACGCGAAAGATCCTCCGGATAAGTCTGATCGTAAATATTATACGTGTCACCCTACTAAATCAGTTAAAACAGTAATTTGCATAATCTGTGAAAATGCATACCATAAGAGTGATTTCGATAAAATAAAATATCCCAAATACGTAGGTGAACTTTTGATAATTTGCCCAGATCATATTCTAAAAGATATAACGTATAAATCTGATAAACATATGCTAAGTGATGTGGCTAAAAAAATGATTGCACTAATAAAACTAAAAAAATCTGAAGAAATCTGAGAAAAATTGCTGCAAGAACTACACAACAAAACAGTGGAAAAACATAATGTAACAATCAAAGAAGATGAAAGTGAAATGGACAATTTTATAGCTGAGAATACGATACTTAAGCAACTAGTGACAGAATTGCAAGATAAAAACCAATTGCAGAAAGACTTTATAGAACTGCAAAAACAAAAAAATGCTGAGATACCGATAAGTAATAAAACATATGCAGAAGTGATGAGTGATATTAGGACGAAACCAAAACGAGTTCCTAGAATAACGATTAAGGCCAATGATCCCAACCAGGTAAATACAATGCAATTACGCACAAACTGTTTAGTTTCAGAAAAGAATATCCAAAGTTCATTCGCAAGAAGAATGATAAAGAAATAGAAATTAGTTGTATGAATATGAACAATGTAATCCAAAAATAAAAATTATCAGTATAAACAATACTACAAATATGGAAGAACAGGATATAGAAAATGATATCAATGAATGAAATTTCAAGCAATTGAATAACAATGGATCAGTACTGCACATGTACACTAATAGAAAAACAAAACCAGTACAGTTCTAATGGAAGTATCACCAGAAATTTACAAGTTTATACGTGAAAACAATAACAATAATCTTTGTAGGTCATCAATTGTGCAAAGCTTATGATCCGATAGAAATGATTCTGCATACATTAAGTGCTCTGACAATGTGAGTCAATGTAAAAATACCAAAACGGAATGTTTTAACTGTAATTATAATAATTCTAAATACAGAACAAGCTTACCAACGGATCTCTTACCAACAGACAGACTCAAGTGTAGTATACTTAAAAATAAAATAAAAAAATATATTAACTCTATTGATTACCCGGTCGCGTCTACATTACCGGCATGGGATGAATCAAGTGCACTACAACAAATACGTAATATACAAACTAATAAACTACTTTACCAAAGACAGGTAAAATCAGTGAAGAGTATAGTATATAAACTAAGCGCAGCCAATTCCCCTACACAACAACGAAACAAAGAACAACTAACATTATCAATGAGTCCAGAACCTACACCAGAACCAACAGCAACTACATAATAGAAGCACAAATAAACTTAATTGAAGAAATACGGAATAGCATTCACAAACTAGAGAGATTATATAGCGATCTTGAGACTTTTAACAAAGAAATAAATAGTAACAATAGTTTGATTTTATACTTAAATATTAGAAGCCAATTTTAAAATGCTTCAAATCTTTATTAAAAGTCTTAAGATAAAACCATATCTTACTGTATGTGCAGAGGTAGGAATTTAACTCATTATCAGTATTATAGAATTAAGGACTACAAATTATATTATAACTTCGGGAAAATTAATAAAAATGATGGTGTAGTGGTATACGTAAAAGAAAATATTATACACACTAATGAAACGATAGAAATAGGCAAACTAAAAATATCAAACACTATAATTACATTAAATGATTATAAACAACTAGAAATTTCATTTCTATATAGATCACACGGACTAAATTGTACTGAATTTAAACTGAATTTCAAAACTTATTTAGAATAAAAAAGAAAAGCAAAAAATCATATTATAATTGGCGATTTTAATATAAATATACAGGATTATAATGCTATCAGCGTTTATTTCTTAAACAACCTATTGGAAAAAGATTTTCTCCCAGGATTTACAAATACCACAAGACCATCAAGTGTAACTACGGATAAAGTAACGTGTATTGATAACATTTTTATCAAAATAAACTTCCTCATCACTAAATCAGTAACACTTATGGTGCCCATAACTGATCATTATCCATTATTTTTAGAAATAAGAAATGGTAGACCTAACTCAAATAAAGATACAAAAATTGACAGGTATCATTATAAATACAAAAAAATTATTCAATAATGCTATGAAAATAAATTGGTCAAAATTTAAAAATACAAAAGATCCAAATAAAACTATTAAGGAAATAATAAAAGAAATTAAAATTAGCATTGAAAAGTCAAAATACAAAAAACCAAATTTGCGCAACTCCAAGAAAAACCCCAGGAAAGACTGGATAACAAGAGCAAAATTGAACCCTTGTTATACAAAAGAAATACTATACATACGACTAAAACATAATCCAGATAATGATGAACTAAAAGACAATTACAAAAAATTTGTTAAAACTCTAGATAAGGTTATTAAAGCAGCAAAAATAGAATATGATAAGAAAACAATAGAGATTAATAAAAATAAGCCAAGAAAACTCTGGGCTTGTATAAATAATAAAATTGGGAAAAATAAAATCAGAAACGATACTACTATTACTCAGTTGAAAACTGAAGATAATAGAATAATTAAAAGTAGGAAAGAAATTGCGAACAAAATGAATAAGTACTATTTTAAACTTGGAAAAACACTGAGTAAGAAAATAAAGATACCAAAACATAAAAAAGTAGAACTACCTAAAAGTAATCCAAAAACAACTTTATAAACCCTACAAACGAATTTGAAATTATAAAGATAATAAACAATTTAAAACTGAGAAAAGGTGGTATAGATAATATTAATGCAAATGCATTGAAAACTATAGCTACAACTATAGCAGACACTTTGGCTTATGTAATTAATCGCTGTATCGAAACATCAATTTGGCCAGATATGTTGAAGGAGGCTGAAGTGATACCAATATACAAAGCAGGGGGGAAAATGATATGGGAAACTATAAACCTATATCGTTAATATCAAATATAGCAAAAATTTTTTAAAAAATCATACACAATAAAATTATAGACTTTATAAGCCATAGTAATATATTAAGTAAAAAACAATTTGGATTTATCAAAAATATTGGCACTAAAGATGCATTAAGCCTTATATCCAAAACAATTTATGCAAATTTAGATCAAAGTAAACCCATAGCTATTACATTCCTAGATTTGGCAAAAGATTTTGACACAGTAAATCATAAAATACTTTTAGATAAGCTTTACTCATATGGTATAAGAGGAAAGGCGCATAAACTAACTACAAGTTATTTAACCAATAGAAAACAAAAAGTAAGAATAGGTTCACATGTAAGTGAATTTGAAAACGTTAATACTGGTGTCCCTCAATGGATTATACTTGGGCCTCTACTTTTTATACTTTATGTGAATGACTTGCTAACAAAACATGACAGACAATTCCATCCTGTCATATGCAGATGACACTGCTGTAATAGCAAATGAAAAAACTTGGTCTGAAGTTGAAAACAAAATGAACAAATACTTAGAAGATGTCTCAACATGGCTTAGACTAAATAAATTAACATTAAATATACAAAAAACTGTTCATATAACTTTTGGAAACTATTGTGACAGTGTACCACTGAAAATTTAAATTAAAATTAATAATGAAAAACTAAAGAGAGTGAAAGGTTGCAAATTAGCGGAATTCCCCTCCAGGCTCATAAAAAGCACAAAATGATGTGGTTTTTTGGCGTGGGCGTAAGAGCCTTTTGGAGGATCCTTTCCGCTATAAAGAAATCACTCCGCAGAGTGAAAAACGATCAGAATTGTCTATGTTTACGCGAGAGGCGTCGTTGTTCTCAAGAGAAAGAGAAAGAGAAAGAGGGCAGAGAGTCAGAGAGAGGCAGAGAGAGAGAGAGAGCGAGAGAGGGAGAGAGAGAGAGAGAGGGAGAAAGAGAGAGAGTCATCGTCTCCTCCGCAACCCTACTATAGTGCTTTGGCGATGTTTGTCTTCGTGTTATGAAAACTACTCACGCTTGTACATAGATATACAGTGAGTTTTTGATTAGCGGGCAAAAAGACCACCCTTTTCGCCCGCTGGCTACACCGTTTTTGCCAATAGCGGGCAATATAGAATATTGTGTATCATGGAGGAAAATTAGGGTTCTGTTGCCCGCGTGTGAGGATTGCAATACAAGGCGAAGGCGAGCTAACACGAGCCGAAGGCGAGTGCGTAGTGCGAGCTGAAGACGAGCATTTCAAACACACAAGGGCGAAAAAGGCCTCTCCCCCATGGTGCACACCGTACTTTTTATCAAACATGTATTGATAACTTGATTTTTGTATGTTTATAAAGCGAAATAAATTTGGCCGTTCTACGAGCCGGTGCAAACGATCGCTTGATATACTGTAAAATCAGCCTACTAGAGCTCTACGTGGCTTTACGTCCACCTAAACATGTGTTATACAACCTTTTGTTATACAAGAAAAAAGTCATTTTGTTTATATCTCGGAAATCTATGATGGAAAATCATTCAAGAGATTTTAGGTGATTAGGAATTCAATGAATCTACGTACTAAAATTCGATTACATTTAACTTAAATATTTAAATAATTTTAATAAATTACGTACAGAGAAAATTGCTGTGATAAGCATTATTACCTATCGCTCTGTATTTTTAATAAAAGACTATCTTTTGTCAAACCATCAATGATAAAAAAGCACACCTTTTTGAGCTATTAATTAGAAAGACATATAGCAATTTAAAATTTATTTATTAGAACAATCAATTTCATATTGGAACAATTAATTTAGTTTGAGGAAGCTAAGTGCCAATGAATTAGCAGCGGTTTTTTAGTTTTGACCATATACTTCACAATACAAGCATTTCACTGGTTGGAATTAAAATTATTTCGATTATTAACGTTATGTTGTAGCATCTCATTAGCAGCTATAATAGTAGAATTACGTTTATTTTAGAAAATTATTATGTGATGATAAAGTTTTTTTGATGAATACGAAAGTTAATTTAAGACAATTCAAATCATCATGACCAATCCCATTGCAAAATTGTCAAATTATTTCAAAATTAGATAACTGAACACTGAACATTTTTATGACCCTTCTCGATATTTAACCCACAACTATTATTATCATGAGATGCTTTACCTTGACTACCTGAATAGGAGAATTCTCTTCCGATCTCGAGAGCTTGTTTACGTGCACCGTTAAAATTGCCATAAGAATTCCTCCAATACTTTATATCCAAACGTAGACCACGTAAAAAATTTATCTTTTTCTAGTTTCTTCTTAAAACTTTCTTTGCATCAATACATTTTTCACAAACTGCTGCTCTTAAAAACTTTCTTTTTAATTCTCGAATAAGATTCAAAAAATTTAAAACACTTTCCTTGCCTTGTTTCTGTTGAACTAATTCACCTAAGAAATCAAAATGTTTTACCTAATCCATGTATTTTTCGAAGAATTCAGAAACCTCATTTATGGTATTAAAATGATCGTCTCTTGAGCAACATACCGCGTTTTCAAATAAATGCAAAAGTATTAACTTTACAAGTTGACATTCGTATGTTTCTGATAAAATATTTTTCGCCTCGAAACAATCATCTATAAATTTCAATAAGGGTATATTATTCCCATCATATCGTGGTATTACATCAAGAACATCTTTAACACGCAATCGGTGAAGTTGCTGCGTATAGAAAGCAATTAATATGTTACAGAAAAATCTCTTATTTGTTATATGTTTATACGATTTCTAGCATGATACATGAATAATTTAATAAATTGTAACATTTTTTCAAGTCAAAATTTAAGTAGCTATTATTGAGTAGGGTGGATGTCCGTACTACTGGCACCCCACCCAACTGCTGATACCCAGATCTATTTTAGTATAAATAAAATATAAACTCTATCAAATAATATCTGAAAAAAATATTCAAGCAATCTGTAACTATTACTAGTATAATGAATAAACAAACATAACATCTTTTAATTTTAGAAACTTTTAAAAAATAATAATAAAATTCGAGGCTACGAGAACGTTTAAAATTATGTCTGTATTCAGAGTGATCATTAAAATATTGCGAAATAGACAAGACTATTATTCATATATTAGAGCGATATATGCAATAAAAAATAGTTTAATAGGTAATATTTATATACCAGATATATCTACTAGATAAAAAAGAAGACTTATCAAAGGCATTTTATTTAATTATTGGATGGCAGCGTTAGGTACAAGCGTTCACGGTGGGCTTGGACGAGGTTCAACCCAAAAGTGCCCCCACCTCTGAGATTCTTTCATACACTATTTCAGTGATGCATACCGAGTAATTTAAGGCCAAAATGAAAATAATCGCCGGAAGGAATCAAAAGAAAACTCGATTTTACTAAATTTTTTGTAGGTTAATCGATCATACTTCATACAAAACCAATCCATGAGAATATTCTTAGGCCTACAATCTTTGTCTGTTTCCGTGAACAATATCCGCTTAGTCAAAATTCACAAACCATCAATATCGTTTTTAAAACTCGAAAAAATAGTCAAAAATTGAGTGTTTTGCTGGATTTTGGGACATATCTCTTTACTGGTACATTTGAATAGTATAATAATGAAAGCTTATTCATTTATCTATAAAACAAAACAAAAATTTCTACCCTATCTATCGAAAATCAAAAGATATAGCTATTTGAATATGGCGAAATCGGGATAAGAAATGTTTATGATGCAAAGTTTGAGGTATGATTTTGTGGCTGTACCTAGTAAGGATAATTTGTCAACTTTTCCTTAAAGTAGACTGAATATCGAGAAAATTAAAAAAAAATTGACCCTTTTAGCAACATCATACCCACCAATATAACGATCGCAAGGCGGGAATCGGTACTTGCAGCGGAAGGCACAGTAGCATAAAATAAGATGTAAACGACTTTTCATATTATAACACATAATAATCTTTATTTTGTACATAATACATCGGTAAATCGGAAAAGTAATGAATTACATATAATTAATTCAATTTCCTTACATTAAATTCAAATGAATGGTATGCACAAATTCATTACAGTTAATAAATAATAAATGCACATTCAAAATGAATGTAAAGCATCATATTCACATAACGCACGTAGTAGTCTGCGTGGATATTCAGGATGATCATGTGGCACCTTGTATTTTTCTCAGGTCCGTTTGAAATCTGCATGTACAGACTCCATTGCTTGCTCGCTATAGAATGCCAGAGATTTTTGTTTTGTCTTGCAAAAATCTGCCACATGAAAAAACACAGCGTGAATTTTCGGTGTAATGGGTAGACCGAGTTCTGTGTAACTTTGTTTGAAGTTGTCAATTTTTTGTTTAAACGCTTGGTCGAGTCGAGTACTAAAACAAGCTTGAACAACTGAATTAAAATCTTCAAATACTTTTACATATTTTAAGCACCCTGGATTACGACACCATGATCGAAGTATATCTATTTTGTTCAATAATGTTTTGCAAGCATTTCCATTAAAGCTTGAACCTCCGTGACGAACGTCGCGAACAACGCTGCATTTCTTTGCCCACATTAGAGCATCTTGTTCAAAGTTTTTAAGTAAATGGTTGAATAAAATATTTACAATACCTAGCATTAAATGCAGTTCTGGCGGTGGAATAATAAAAAGAAAAGACTCATCTTCTTCCGTTTTGATCATAGGAGGGTGAATACAATTCTTAAAATCCTTCGCATTAGATTTTTTAGCTCCTGATTTGCGCCATTCTTCATAATTTTTTGTGGTATTACGTATAGTTCTATACTCTCCACAAATATTCATTTTATCCTTCGTAGCGTAGCACCACGTGCAAGGATACAAACTGCTATGAGACATTATGCCAACTAGAATTTGCCAACTTTAAATCGGTGGCTATTGTTCCTTGGAATCGATTAATCTCTATTATCGACCATAACTGCGCTACATTTTCATAATTCTCTTGAGAACTTTGTGCTAACGCTAATATAAGCAATTTATTCACGCCTGAATCTTTAAATTTTTTTGCGCATATTCCATCACTGTAATTTTGACGTCGATTTTCTTTATTTTCTGTCTGAGCATTACATTGTATCGATAAACATTCCTTTAAAAAATTGCCTCCACCATCTATCCCGAATTTCAAGTGAAAATCAGTTACTCCACGTTTTTCAGTGAGATCTTTGCAATAAGCAACTGTCTCAGTAACTACAGTACTTTCTTTCCCTTTATTACTCGTGAAACTAAATGTCTTAAGATCAAAATATTCATCAATGCAGTGGCTTTTAACGGATAATTTTTTTTGCAAATTTGATTCAATAATTTATGAATTTTTTGTAGCTTAACACCTTAGCTATTTCTAAGGTTTTTTTCTATGATAAATGGGTGCTATTTTGTATTTTAAAAAAATCATCTGCTGATAATACTGTTTTTTTTTACGAGCTTTCAATATTCTTGGTACCAACGACAATTTTAAGAGCGTTGCCCCCGCGTGGTTGAACAAGTGACAGAGTTGATGCATTACTACTGTCATTTTTTAGTGTTTTCTTTTTTATAAAGATGAAATTACTTATTCTACAACTTTAGGTCCTGCTTACTCTATCGTGCTTGTCATATTCTCAATGCGAGTAGGCAGCGTACATCTATGTGAAATTCCCTTCGAAATTACAGCAAAACCATTAGAGCACCGAACCTCGGTCGTTGGAGTATCTTTCGAAACTTTATAAATGGAAAATATTGTAAGTTTATTTTGCTTTCTATTGACACGCGTATTATAATGTGGAGTTGTAACTTACCAGGCTCTCTCGTATTCGCGGCTTCGAGAGGATTCGAAGAACTCAATGAGCCTTTTCGAGCTAAGACGCACAGATCGCAATCACAAACATTATTTAGACTCAATCTGGTCAATTTTTTTAAAGGTGAGAATCGGCTAAAATCCGGTGTCTGAACTTTTTTCGTTGGATCATTTTGATTGAGATAGAGGTTACGTTTGCAATTAGAGCACAACACAAGCGGTGAACGTGCGTCAGTTTCATCGTATTCAAATTGTTGTCTTACGAGAGTTTGCAATGCACCTTTTATGAGATGCATTGCTTTGGTTTTGCCCAGGCAAAGCAAACAGAAAGAGTGCCGATTCTCTTGATGGTTTCTGTACTTAGGCATTTTTGCAATTTCAAACGTAAATAGTTTTGCATATCCATGACAACATTCACATGTTTATAAATAACAGTGAATTGTAAATCTTTTTGTTTTCGATTAAAAATAGACTCTTAATGTTGGAGTAGTTTATAGTGCATACGTGGATAAACAATTATAAAATATAATAAGTAGATATAAGTAAGTAAAAAGATAAGTAAAATATATTATTTTCATTTTGGGCTTATATTTATTTCAAATTCATATAAAAAATATATAAACTTTTTATTTATTCTTTTGAACAAAGTCGGTATATTTATATTTATATATGTGATTCATTACTTTTGCATAGCATATCTTCATTAAAATAAGTAAATTTACCGATTTATTATTTACAAAATAAAGATTATTATGTGTTATAATATGAAAAGTCGTTTACATCCTATTTTTGTATTCCCAGAGACTACTATGCAAAAATAGAACGCTGTACGCAAGCGCGCTCGATCGCGCTCCGAGATATTGCTACTGTGCCTTCCGCTGCAAGTACCGAGTCCCGCCTTACGATCGTTATATTGGTGGCTATGAAGTTGCTAAAGGGGTCAATTTTTTTTAATTTTCTCGAAATTCAGTCTACTTTAAGGAAAATTTCACAAATTATCCTTATTAGACACAGCTACAAAATCATGCCTCAAACTTTGCATCATAAACATTTCTTATCCCGATTTCGCCATATTCAAATAGCTATATCTTTTGATTTTCGATAGATACGGTAGAAATTTTTGTTTTGTTTTATAGATAAATGAATAAGCTTTCAAATTAATATTATTATTATACTATTCAAATGTACCAGTAAAGAGATATGTCCCAAAAACCAGCAAAACACTCAATTTTTGGCTTTTTTTTCGAGTTTTAAAAACGATATTGATGGTTTGTGAATTTTGACTTAGCGGATATTGTTCACGGAAATTACAACCTACAACAAATTTAGTAAAATCGAGTTTTCTTTTGATTCCTTCAGGCGATTATTTTCATTTTGGGCTTAAATTACTCGGTATGCGTCACTGAAATAGTGTTTGAAAGAATCTCAGAGGTGGGGGCACTTTTGGGTTGAACCTCATCCAAGCCCACCGTGCGTTTCGAACATTTTCGTATTATTGACATGTCAGTAGTTCGGCAAGAAAACGGCGCATTTGCCTAACTACTGACACTATCGCGCGAGTTAGTGAGTACAATCTAGCCTCCTTGACTTCGGCGGTGACATTCATTTTAAACGATGTTTAACGCTTGCTGGAGAAAGATTTCAAATATTTGTAACAATACATTTAAACTAATCATTTAGATATCTGTACGTAAAAGCTTAAGTCCAAAGTATACTGTATGAATATTATTTAATTAATAAATATAAAATCAAATATTATTGTTTGGGTATGGAAGTAAATGGGTGTTTAATAGTCGGGGTGTTAGTAGTTGGGTCTGGCATATTTTCTGTGTGTTAGTAATAGCTCATGAGAATATTATTATTTCATGAATTTATAATTAAAAATAATCTTTATTGAAATTGCTACCTCGTTTTTAATATCTACATGTAATATATAATGATAAATAAATAGAAAATTATATATTTTTGTTTAGAAAATAGTATAAATTATGCAATAATGCAACAATCGATCCTTGGGGGTGTCAATAGTCGGGACATCCACCCTAATAGTTCTAAACAAAACGTTTTAAAAATGACAATAAATCAGTAATAAATTCTGATTTAATAAGAGATTGATTGTAAGTATAAAAAGTTATGCACGAAAAATTAACAATAAACAAATATATATCTTATTTATCTGTTAAGTTATTTACTTAAACATGCGAATAATTATTAATATTCAATAACAAATTTAAGAAAAGTACGAAATAAGAAAAAAATTGCAGCAATAAAGTATAACATTTTATGAACGCAAAAATTTAAATCCGTCAAATGTTGATTTATTTATTTAAACATGTGAATAATTACTAATATTCATTAAATAGTTTCTTAAAAGTATGAATAATAAAAACGATTGCAGTGATGAAGATACAAGTATCTAATCCTATAAATGCAAAAGTATTTGATTGTCAAAAAATAAGTTTATTTGTTTAAACATATGAATAATTATTATTATATAATAAAGCATTCGAAAAAATAATGAAGTGAGAAAACCGACTGTAATGATGAAAATATCCAATCCTATAAAAGCGAAACTTAAAATTTGTCAAATGTTAATTAAGGGATCATTCTACTTTAGACGTTAAAGAAAAAGGCTATTTTTGTGAATTTTTCTAGAGGTACTATTATAGATATTGATATAAGATTTGTTGCGCTTAATAAATACACTGTCGAAATACATAAAAAATTTTTTTTTATTTATTTTAAACACTTTTTATACACAAAAATTACAGGCAAACGTAACTCCTCGAAAAGTAGGGTATGTGTGCGCCGTAGTCGAATGCTCAAAGACGGGCCATCTGAACCAAAAAAATCAAATGATTTTTCATTCAGTATGACTGGCCTAATAACAAAAGGCGGACACTTTTCCAAAAAAAGAAAAAAACGAGTTTTCTTTCACCGACATCCATCACCTCCATAATTTTCAAATCCGGATAAAATGCCATACTCCAAACAGTCTTGTTGAAACTTTCGTTGCTGTTTTGCGTGTTTCCACCTAAGCACCTTTCAAGCAACTCATTTTTGGTCAGATCTTAGTAGATCGGTTTAATAACTTCTTGAACACCTTGAGACGCAGCGGGAGAATTTAAAATCCTTCAAAGTATTGTTTGCTTCGGCTTTACGATATTTGCACCAGCTGCGCGCTCCGACCGGACAGTACGAATGTTGCGGTTTGGAGTTAGTTTTGTGACAATTCTTTCATTAGTTTGATTGTCAAATCGGCAGTTATTACTCTTTTGACGATGGCTATTGTTTTTATTTTACGATGCCTTCATTTTTTCGACACTACCTTCATTTTTTCGGCACTACCTGAGTGATTTGCAGTACACTTTTATTCGGTGTGTTTTTCTTTCCATTCTTGGTATTTGCTCGTGTTTTCTTTTTCTTTCCACCACTCGCATGCCTTACAATAACTTGACCGCACAGCAACGTCCAAGATTTTTTTGCTGTACTTGCCTATTAGAGATACGATGACTATGAGAGCAGTGATGCCTCTTTTTGACCAAGAACCATCACCAGAAACAGTCAGATTTTCACCATGTCTTTCTTTCGGCATTCAACTTCCATTCTTCGTTGATAGCTTTGCGTGTCACTAATTCGAAGACACTTCTCACAGCGATACCGATGAATTGAACGATATCGTAATAAACTTTAATACTTAGTCCTTGGCCTAATTCCTCAAGTCCACAAAATAAATTTATGCTGTAAATTCTCACACCAAGTAATCGCATAATAAACACAAGTCGACGATTAATTCCGTAACCACTTCCAATCATTGTACACGAGTTGATAAACTTTTCTCCACACCTACAAGTAATACACACTTATAAACCTAGCCCTCATTGTCCATATTTGGAAAATGAAACATCTTTGTCACATTTTTTTCACTTTAAATATTGTTCTAACATTGTAAACACGAAAGAAAATTCAAGAATACTGTAACCTTTATTTTTTTTTACGTGCACATCAAAACTAGTATCGTCCAATTTTTTTAGTTTTGCCGTCGACGCACTAGTAAGATAAGAACCTACTTCATCGGTGTATCTATTCCCGTGAAAGGATCGCTTTTTAGGTTTTGTTCCTGGACGTTTCCAACCAGAACCTTGACCTTTCATTGTTTTGTCCATCGTGAACAAAAATTGTCAAAAGTCATGCGTACGGAGATGTTGCTTCTACAAATTTCGAAACACGACTGTTGCTCTGTAGTGCTGAACAGCTGCTCGAATGTACAAAGCCAGGTAAGCGTCTTAAGCCAGCGGGAGGGGTAGGTAAGCGCGCTCAGGTAGTAAGGTACAAGGTGCGGAAAAATACAGTTAGAATATTCAGATCATTCTAGAATTTTCAGAGTATATTTTTGAAAATATTTACTTTCGAAAAATGAAAAAAATATCGATTTTTTTTTAAATTGGCAAAGTAGAATACTCCCGCAATTTATTAAAACTCGTGAATAATTGTTAATTATAGATAATTGTTGATAATTGTAAGATTAGATAATTGTTCAATAAACCATTTCTGAAGAGCAAAAACTGTGAAAACGATTGCAACAATAAAGATACAAAAATCCTATAAACGCAGAAGCTTAGTATTGTTAAATATTAATTTATTTAATTAAACCTATGGAGAATTGTGAATATTCACAAAACCGTTTCTGAATAGTTATAAAATGAGATAACGATTGCAAAAATAAATATATAAATATTCTATAGACTGAGACAATGTTCTGGCTATACGTTACAGCGGCTGTGTGGGCGGCGTACAGCCCAGTGCAACGTACGTGCAGGCAGCTCGCAAAGACAGGCCACAGCATTAGTCCACGAATCTGCTATTCACAAGTGTGACCTTCCATCACAGTTGTCTATTAAAGCTCGGCTAGCAGCAGTTGTTAGTCAGGAAGGAGAGAATTTGAGGTCGTTTAATTATAACTTTCGAATTGAAAAGTTAAATTGACAATTTGCTTATTCACGATTAAAAGTACAACTGCGATACCCACTATATTACCTGGCGCGGAGTCGCGGAGAAGAAAGAGAGTAGGAAGGCTCTTGCTCGGACAACGTATAGAATGAGACAGAGAAAGGCTCTAACATATGGAATTTTTCTCCTGACGTAAGTTTATCGGTCGTTGCTTGCGGGTCTCCACACATGTGCATGCGCTTCGCGAAATCGTCATGGATACGCGGTCAATGTTATTGAACGGGCGCGAGTATGTTAGCAGTACAAGGACGAGACTGACGAAGTTGACGCGTACGTGTCGACCGTGACCGAAGGCAGAGGTGCCAAATTAGGCAATCGCGGGTTGTCGCAGCGCAGCAACAACGCACTAATTGCTGCTGTCTCTCTTTCCCCCCCCTCTCTCTCTCTCTCTCTCTCTCTCTCTCTCTATTAGAGAGACTAGAAACTCTTTTAACATCAATTCCTCTTACTTATGGGACGATATCCCTGCAGGTATACGGGCTTCGACCTCGCAACCAACATTCAAAACAGCTTTACACAATTATCTCTTTTACTTCGAAAATCGAACACAAGTGTTCTAATCTTTTTTAAACATCATGCTTCTTTTTCTCACTCTTTTATAGGCACATGTTTATTATATTTATTCATTTATTTATTTATTCCAGTAGAAATTTCAAAAAATCGCTTTTTTATTGGGTTAGAACATGCTTTGAACCTTCTAGAATATAGTACAAAAGCTCTGCATTTAGATACAGACCGGCGTATACGTCCCATTTGTCGAAACAGTTACTAACCTCAGCGTGGTGATGAACGAAAGGTTAACATGGTTAAGAAAGTAAATAGAGCTCTGTATAGTCTGAAATTATTCCGTTCTTGCACCACGAAGGTACTACGGAAACAGCTGGCATGTGCACTGGTACTGCCTCACTTAGACTACTGTTCAGTGGTTCTTCTTGACGTGTCAGGGGAGTTTCAGAAACGACTACAACGTTTACGGACTTCATGTGTGAGATACATATGTGGTGTTAGGCGTGATAAGCATATCACCTCCTACAGGGAAAGACTGGGCTGGCTGGATCTAAAGGCGAGAAGGGAGTATTTTATGGGGCTGCTGCTTTACAAAGCGATTGTCATGCAACAGCCACCATATCTTCCTGCCCTTTTTGACAAAATCCAGACCAGGACTTCCAGTAAGGGTGGTACGAAGGAGCTCTCGATTCTGGGGTCGCGCACCGATAAGGGTCTTTTCTTGTTTAGAGTTCAAGGTGCGCACCTCTGGAATTCACTCCCAAGCAGTGTGAGGTGTCTGCCATCTTTTTGAAAATTTAAAACGGCGTGAGGCAGGCACCTTAAACAATTACACGGTGACGGGAATGCACAGAGGTGAACTTTTCGGATACTGATAAATAAATTGTTTTCGTTCATTTTTGTGTATTCCCAATCTAATCTAATCTATTTTGAGTATTTATTTAGGTTATTTACTTATTTAAATTGAAAGTATGAATGTATTTATTAGCGTGAATTGTAAGAATGTCAGATGAATGAGTGTGTTTTATTTTTTGACGTAATAGATCTACGTGCAATTTTGGCGGAGTGTGTGTATGTATTCTTTGTATTTTATTTTGTATTGTATTTTGTTATCTTCATTATATTTGTCCTATTATGTATCGACTATGACTAGTTCATTATTTTTAAATTTTAAAAACTGACTAACTGTTACAGCGATTGATGTTATTTTTTATTTAAGAAACACTATAATGAATGTTAAATATAAGATAATGAATGTATTAATTAACGAATATTTTAACTATTTTAACTATATGTACATACAATTGTAAGAATTTTCGTCATGGATGAATAAACAGTATATCTATCTATCTATCTATCTATCTATCTCTCACTCTCTCTCTCTCTCTCTCTCTCTCTCTCTCTCGATTGCTCTCTCGCTCTCTCTCTCTCTCCCTATCTCTCTCTCTCTCTCTCGTTCTCACTTGCTCACGTACTTCATTTCATTCATCGTTTTGGAGAGAATTCTTGTTGGCTTTTTGTCAGGGTGGCTTTGTTGCAGATATTCACTAACGTCATTACACTAGCCATCGAGTACGGTAATTTTCTTAGCTGACTTTCAAGTGGTGCAGCAGGAAATCTGAAAATACCATCAGTACCCACCGGAAAATTTAGAGGTTAGTGCAGGAAACCAGTATCTCTTGACGGAAGAACCCAATCAACTTGGCAACGTCACTCGGTCTGCTCTAGAGTCGCCTCTTTTGTGAATTTCGACCGGCCGAGCTCAGTTTTAAGAGTACCACCCTCCGCCATAAGATCGAGCCATTATATCAATTTATCAAACTTTCATCAATGAGTGCGTGCAGTGATGAGTAAACGTTATGTTACGTGAGTATCCTATAGTGCGTGGTGAAGCTTCCTCTATGCAATGCGAAATTTGTAAAACCGCTTATCACTAGAAGGTTTTTTCACTGCTGCCGTCAATCAGCGGTACTTCGCACACCTGCCCGCTCGGAGCTGGGTGTGACGTCAGGCGATAGCTTGGTCTCCCCTCTAGTCGACTTGGTATAACGTACGCCAAACAGCGATTCGGGAAAGCAACTCGCTTCTCCAACATTACCTTTATTCGAGCAAGCGACAAAACAGCCGTGCACTGAGCCCCCACTTACTCCTTCTACGAGGGTAGTTCAATAAGTCTTTAGAATGACCAACAGATGGCGCCAAATCATCTGTTTTCAGTCAGCACCACTCCCGACTAGATATATGGTGCAGTCACAGTCCACATCTTCTGAGTTTGCGTGTTTTTATAACCAATTGAAAAAAAAAAATTGCTTGTTAAGAAAAATGGAAAAAAACGAGTTCAGAGCGGTAATTAAACATTTTCATTTAAAGGGTTTAACTCCATATGAGATAAAAAATGAATTGGACTCAGTTCATGGCACATCTGCCCCTGCCTTAGCAACGGTTTATAACTGGGTAAATGAATTTAAGCGTGGTCGTACATCAATAAGTGACGAACCACGTTCAGGAAGGCCCGTAGAAGCAACTACTCCCGAAATCATCAATAAAATCCACGATATGGTGTTGAAGGATAGAAGATTAAAAGTGCGTGAGTTAGCTGAGGCCACAAGGATATCTATAGGTGCAGTTGTTTCAATTCTACATGAAAAATTAGGCATGAAAAAGCTATCGGCAAGATGGGTGCCGCGTTTGCTCTCAGCTGAGAATAAACGCAATAGAGTGGTCGCCTCTGAGGCTCTTTTGGCGCGCATAAGTCGGAATCCTGAGGAATTTTTTCGTCGATTTGTGACTGTGGATGAAACATGGATACACCACTACACTCCTGAGACAAAGGAACAATCCAAACAGTGGATTTCCACAGGCGAACCAGCTCCAAAGAAGGCAAAGACCGTAAAGTCAGCTGGTAAGGTTATGGCTACAGTTTTTTGGGATGCACGTGGAATTATACTTATTGACTACTTGGAAAAGGGTAAAACAATTACTGGTGAGTATTATGCATCATTATTAGAGTAGCTGAAAGAAGAAATTAAAAAAAAACGACCACATTTGGCGAGAAAAAAAATTCTCTTTCATCACGACAACGCCCGAGTTCACACATGCTTCGTTTCAATGGCTAAAATTGAAGAACTAAAATTCGAATTGGTCGAACACTCACCGTATTCACCAGATTTAGCCCCCAGTGACTTTTTCTTATTTCCAAACTTGAAAAAATGTCTCGGTGGACAGAGATTTACGGACAGCGAAGACGTCATTGCCACTGTAATTGCTTATTTTGAGGAACTTCCGAAAACGCACTTTTCTGAAGGATTAAAAAAAACTTAAAAAGCGATTGACCAAGTGTATAGAGCTCCAAGGAGATTATGTTGAAAAATAAAAAAAAATTTACCCAAAAAAAATTGTTTTTATACTTTATTCTAAAGACTTATTGAACTACCCTCGTACTTCTGAAAAATCCACTGATTTAGTGCAGAGCAACCGCACAAAATCGTCACCTTCGTTACTTACAGCTGCCAGTATGTCGGATATGATAACTGAATATTTCACTAAATTTCTCGAAAAATTCGATGCAACAGCCGAATCGGTCAAATATATGGAAATTACAGTAACTAACCTTAAGGGGGGAGTCTGGTCCAGCCGAGGATTTTTTAAAATGCGTTTTTATCAAAGATAAAATTTATTTTCAATTACAGAACTTGTGGTACATGTAAAAGTACATCTAAAATAGAAAATTCAATGTCGATAATGCGATTTTACTATTCATATATATAGATACAGTGGCCGCAAGCGGATGGTTCAGCAAAATCGGCGGCAATCGTAGCTCATAGAGTTTTCGATCGATTGACTTCACCGATGGCTTAAATGAAAGATAATTGAATTTCTGTGCGGACGAACCTCGACTTATACAAAAATATCATTCGTGGAAAAAGTTATTGCAAAATTAAGGCCGATTTTTTTCGTCAATTTTCGTTTGTTGGCCGCCTTTTTGTCAAAAAAATTTTTCTTTTCCAAACTGTGGTTCATGCGCATTCTACATGAAACAGGCTCACCACTCGAGCGCACTTCGCACTGATCGAAGAGCGATGCACCGAGCATCACTTCAATATCTTAGCAGTCACAGAGACGTTTCTCTCAGCTGACGAGCCTAACTCTCACCTCGCCATCGATGGCTATAATTTGTTTAGAGTTGATAGAGTAGGGAAAGAAGGTGGCGGTGTCGGAACGTGTATCCGAGATTATTTTGTTGTGAAAATCTTATCGCAGTCGGAACTGGTATTTGACAATACACCGGAATTTTTTGTTACCATATTAATAAATTCTTCAACTAAAATTAATTTTGCTGTTATTTATCGCCAGCCCTCTGCAGCCTATCCCAACCATTTTTTTAACTGCTTAGCTGCCTTCCTTCGTCATTACTCCAATGTTATGGTTATAGGCGATTTTAGTATTAATATCTGCCTGCAAAACTCAGCATCAAACCGTCTACGTGAACAAATTGAGTCTTATTCACTTTCCTTAGAACCGTACGGGCCAACACATCATATTTTTTGGCGAGATCCACCCTCGCATCCATGGCTAGATCTCTTTAATGTCAAAGATAGTGTCTCCGTGTACAGTTTTAAAAAGACTGAAGCTCCTTTCACAGCGGGGCATGACCTCATTGAATTTAATCTACGGTACATTAAACCTCAAACCTGTGCGAAAAATTATCAATCGCAATTTAAAAAACATTGATCTCGACACTCTCACCACTCTTATTTATAGTAATCTTGCATCTCATCCTTCTACATCCCCTTTCACGCGCGACACATTTTTTGCTACGTTACCCTCATCAGGCTTCGTACTAGGACCTAGCCCAATTGATGTAGACGTATCGGAGCGGCGCATCACCGCTGCACTAATCTCAGCCTACGATTCAACTGCTCCGTGTAGAATTATCACTATTTCTTCAAAACGCAAGCCCTGGGTCTCACCAGCCACACGAGCTCTAATGAAACAATGGGATCAAGCTCATAAAGTGGCTTGTTTCACAAGGCGAATCGATGATTACGATTGCTTCATACCGTTGCGTTCTCAATTTTGTAATTCCTTAGACTCAGCAAAAAATTAATTTCTCGCTGGTAAGCTGAACGATGCTCCTGATGCGAAGACCAAATCTCCCGTCCCCTTTTATTTACTTCAGCGCATTACAGTAAATCGTTCTTCACCTCTGAGCGAGGCTGACTTCCAAACAACTCAGTATCGCCCTTACTCTGGATCTGTAAAAAAATAGGTACTTGCCAGCATTGCACTGACGATGGCTCGCTGAGAAAGTACTGGAGCCGAAACGCTAGTATATAATTTAATCGTTATTTCTTAAAAACATTTATTTATAACTTTTCTTAACATTCAATATATATTTATTTTTTTATTAAAACTCTCCTCTATGTCGGATGTTAATTTCGCATATTTCTTTTTCGGAGGGTAAAAGACTTTTATATTACAGTCACCTATCCGAATTGGAGATAGCGGATTGACAAAAGTCCGTTGGAGTTATATATAGGTTTATAGCTCATTTATTAATGGTTTATTAATGGAGACCATTAGATTCTCTTTAAAATAATTAAATTTCCAAGGAGCAATCAGTTGGCCTTTTATACTTTCTTGCCTATTGTCAAGAAAGTGTAAAATGGAAATTGCTTTTTATAACAGATGATTATAAAAAAAATTACATATTATTTTATAAAATATTAAAATGAATATTTCTCCTAAGTAGGAGATTCTTAAGGAGAAGGGTGATTGTTAAGGGATTAAACGAATGTTGGCAAGCAGATTTAATAGATCGACAGAAATGTGCTAAAATTAATAGAGGATATAAATATATTTCAGCTGTTATCGGTATTTTAACAAAATATACATAGACAGTTCCCTGTCTATAAGATTCTATTGGGAAGCGGGTACTTTCCACTACAAATTCCGAAATAAAACCGATTAATTTTATATTAAATATTTATTGCGACATGATACATTCTTGCGAGAATGGTTATTTTTGGAAAGTTTATGTGTTCCTTAGGTATCATTCGTTGTTCTTATACGAGCAAATTTTTTATATTTTTAACTTATTTTTAATAATTAATAATGTTTTTTACAATGTACGTTTAATGGGTTTAAGTTTTACTTTTAATGGGACATTATCCCATTGAAAATAAAATAATTAAACCCATTCAACATATATTGTAAAACATGTTATTAATTACTAAAAATAAGTTAAAAATATAAAAAAAAAGTGGTTTATATAATAACAAAGAATGATATCTGGAGAGCACATAAACTTTTACAAAAATTACCTTTTTCGGAAGAATATATCATGTCGCAATAAATATTTAATATAAAATTAATCTGTTTTAATTGGGATTTTGTACAAAATTTTGTTAAAGAAGTACCCTAAAGAAAGCTAAAGAATTATTGTCAACCGTATTTAATTACAGTGAAAAACCGAGAGGTGAAACATAAGTTTAAAATAGGAGATTATGTGAGAATATAAAAATATAAAAATACAAAAGACAATTCCAGTTACTTATTTAATTGGAGATTTAATTGAAATTTTACCTATTCTTAGAGGATTTTATGATTTTGAATTGCACAAAATTGCAAACCCAAATATTTATCTAATAGAAAAAATATTTAAAAAAAATAAAAATAAAGTGTTTGTTAAATGGTTAGGTTTAGATGCAACACATAATTCTTGGATTAAATTAAATGATGTATTAAAAAAAGAAAGTAAATGATACAATTATTATGACAATGTTATTATATTTCCGTTTATTAATCAATTATATTATACATTACAATATCTCATACATTATTTTAACATTATAGCTTAATGTTACATAGTATAATAATCCCAAGGCAATGCATTAGTATTCTTTTGTAACAGAAATCTTTTATTATCGCTCACATTTAAACCTAATTTTTTCTGTTGTATTGAAAAATTTTCATGATTTCTCGAACGAATAAAATTTTGTACACAATCTAAATTTTGATCATGAAATAAACAGTTATAATAATCTTCAATTTTAATTTGTTTTTGTAGCATTAATTATTTTACATCTGTAACAACTGCCCCCCCCCCCCCCCCCCTTGGATGTTCAAGAGCTTTACTAGGGTTCGATTTAGGGGGGGGGGGGGGTTGCGGATAAGAAATGATCAAATAAATAATGGTGTATTTTTATGATTTAACATTATAATGAATATTTATTTTATTATTCTAAACTACCAGTAACTAAATGAAAAAAAATACTAATCAGTAAAAGAAATAACAAAGAAAATAATAATGAAAGTTGTTCGCGCACTAGCCGGTCAAAATTTTAATTGATAATATGGGATATTAACAATCCGTAAATGTATGACGCGGTTGTAATGTTGAGCGAGTGCAGCGGGGCACTGTAATATCCCGATGCACGTGCTCGTGGGACAGGTATCAGGCGTGAAGGAGAGCAAAGGCGTGGGTGGCAGCGCTGGACACGTGCCAATGGCCACTTAGTAGGTGGCAGTAGCTCGTCCGTCAGCAACGCCAGGTCTCCCTCATGAATGGTGGTGTTGGGCTCGAGCTATTTCGAGCGCTGCTGTAGGTGCTGAAGAACCTCCTCCTGCCAGCGCTTCCAGAAATGGCTGCGCATTTGAGTGATGCGTTGATACCGGTTTACCCCTGCAACAGGCAAATCGGAGTCATAGGACTCTGGTAGAGCCGTCAGTGAGGTGCCGATGAGAAAGTGGCCTGGAGTGAGGGCTGCTACATCGTCCAGGCTGTTGCTCATCGGGCTGAGGGGCCTTGAGTTAAGGCAAGCCTCAATTTGTGCTGCGAGGGTGGCAAACTCCTCGAAGGTAAGCGTATGATCGCCTAGAACTCGGCGGAGGTGGAGCTTGAAGGCCTTGACCGCGGCCTCACACAGTCCCACAAAGGGCGCGTCGAGGAATGAAACGCCATGTCACTCCATCCTTGGCTACGGCATCTGCGATGGTTTGGCTGAAGTCCGATGACCGAGTGAAAAGCCTGTGCAGCTCGGCGCTGGCACTTGAAAGGTGGTGCCGTTGTCGCTGAAGAGCGTGTGTGGCAAACCTCGTCGCGAGATAAAGCGACGAAAGGCCAAAAGAAAGGCTTGGGTGCTGTAGTCAGACACGATTTCGATGTGCACGGCTCGGGTGACCATGCACACAAAAATGGCGACGTATTCTTTGTACGCCTTATGGCCTCGTCCCTTGGTTGTTCGAAGATGGAATGACCCAGCATAGTCCAGTCTGGTGGCTGCAAATGGCCGTTTGGGAGTTACACGGGCGCTCGGAAGCGGCGCCATTTGCTGGACTTGCAGCTGCCCTCGAAAGCGTATGCATTTTATTCACTGTGCCGTGAGGCGTCGGATGCGGTTTCTAGACCGCGCGATCCAGTAGGCGCGAGCTAGATGACTGGCTACCAGCTGCGGCCCTCTGTGCAGCGTGCGCAGATGAGCGTCACGGATAAGAAGCTCTGCAAGATGGCTCTCTGGTGGCATTATGGTCGGGTGCTTCTCCTCCTCCGAAAGAAACGCATTGTGCAGTCGCCCTCCAATGCGTAATTGGCCATCTGCATCGATAAACGCCAGAAAGCGCTGAAGAGAACTGTTGGCTGGCAGCGTTTGGCCGGACTCTATGCCGCGCCGTTCCATGGTGTAGTGCTCCTGCTGCACCACTCGAATCACGGCACAGCGGGCTGCTGCAACTTCATCAGGGCTGACGCTCGTCGTCAGCTTCTCAGTCGGCTGCTTGCTGACTCGGCGGCGCCATCTAAATATAAAAGCAATGACTCTAGTGAGTCGCGTTAGTGATGAAAACCTGGAGATTATATGCTCTACAGGTTTCTTTTGGGTGTTGGCCTGGGTGACTAGCAGCTTGACGCTCTTCTTCTCCTCCTGCATCGTAACTAGAGCTCCTCGGGCGTGGTCCACTGTTCCCATTTGTCTACGAGCCAGGACGGTCCACACCACCACAGTGTCTCTTGTGCCAGTTGGCTGGGAAGTATCCCCCTGGTTGCAAGGTCTGCAAGGTTCTCGGCCGACTTGACGTGCTTCCACGTGGCTGTAGGCAATGTCGAGAAGATTTCACTTACCCGGTTCCCTACGAAGACGTTCCACTTCGAAGGGTGGCTTCGTAGCCACGCGAGTGTCATCTGTGAATCGGATCAACAGAAAATCCGGACTGGCTTGGACCTCAGTTGCGGCAGGATCGTGTCGATGAGGCGTGCAAGCAACAGTGCGTCGCACAGCTCCAGTCTCGGGACACTGACAGTCTTTATCGGCGCTACCCTGGATTTAGCCATCAGCAGGGTAGAGATTGGTCTCTGCGCATCCTCCTGCGTGACCAGATATACAGCAGCAGCATAAGCCCGGAGCGAGGCGTCTGCGAATCCGTGGAGGTACCACGTGGTGCTTTGGCGAGTGTCTAGCCACCGTGGTATACGCAGAGCCTCGAGTTCAGGCAGTTGGCTCCTCAGTGCAATCCACGTAGATAATGTGGCATCGTCCACGGCATCGTCCCAGTTGAACCCGTTGATCGAGAGGGATTGTATCACGAGTTTGGCCGCTACGATGACCGGAACTAGGCATCCCAGAGGGTCGAAGAGTCGAGCGACCTCCGAGACGTCATCAACGTAGACATTCCTCTCGAGAATATCCGTTCTCCGAGGAAAGGGGCCAGCTGTCTCAAGGCTCATATGGCTTGATATGGCGCACATGCAGTGCCATATATGACCGTGTGCATTCTGAAATGCTGGAGTTCCTGGTCCGGTGATTCTCGCCAGACGATGTGCAGCCAGTCAGTATCTGCAAGGTCAATCTGAAACTGACGAAACATTTTCACTATATCTGCAGAGAATACTATTGCATAGAAGCGCCACAGTAGCAGGACTCCTATTATGTCTGCCTGCAGCTTCGGCCCCGCATGTAAGCAGTCATTGAGCGAGATTCCGCTAGCTATTGCATGAGAGGCATTAAATACCACTCGTATTTTGCCAGAACTATCTTGCTTGAATACAGCATGATGTGGCATGTAATACGTACTTGCTGTGGTTCGTTCTGCTGCTCGCACAAGTTCCATATGGCCCAGACTCTGGAATTCCTCCATAAACTGAGAATAGGCCAATTTGAGAGCAGGCTTACCTTGTAAACGTCGCTCAGTCTGGTGAAACATTGCAGATGCCCTCTGGAGTGAGTCTGGGAAGTCTGGAGTGCGAGAGAAGGGCAAGCGTAGCACAAACCTTCCATTGGCATCTCTTCGATGAGTTCGAAGAAAGTGGGCCTCGCTCTCTTCATTTTCAGCAGACAGCGGGGGCCTTTTGACAACCTCCTCAAGCTCCCAGAAAGGACGAAGATGGTCACACAGTGGCATCGTGTCTGTGGATAGTGTTATTGTGTGAGCTGAAATTGATGAGGGTTTATGACTGCTTGTAGAGGCTGGACCAGTAATTATCCAGCCGAAGACAGTCTTTTGAGCAGCTGGCTCGCCTAACTTTCCTTGTCGAAGGCCAGGACGCAAGAACGCTGGATACAGGTCTCCCCCAAGGATGCAGTCAACTCCAGCTTGTTGAGCGAAGGTTGGATCCGCAAGCTTCAGGTTGCGTAGATGGGCCCATGTGCCTGTGCTGCTCTCCTTCTTCGGTAGAATTGAGGTTAGCTTTGGGAGAACCATTGCTGAAAATTTCAAAAAGAAATTAGACTTGTGCACTGGGCGTACAAGCAAGTCGGTGGTGAGTTTTGAGGTCATGTTAGCCTCTCCTCCTACACCACTTATAGAGACTGGAGCCTTTCATTTGCTCCAAGTGAGAGCTTGAACGATGAACTCTGACAGGTGCCTTCGGATCCAGGGTCGAGTAAGGCACGTACAGTCAATTTTTCTCGGAGGCAGACTCTAGCACTACGTAAGCTGTGGCTAGTAGGGTGACTCCCTCCAGATTGGTGACGAACCCATGAGTAATGTGCATGGCACCAATGTCACTTACTTGTGCAGTGCAGTCGGAGCATGTGCCTGCATGTGGCATAAACTCTCCTCTCGGCTCGTCTCCCATTACCTCAGCTGGTCTGTCTGCATGTAGACTCGTATGATGCATCTCGTTGCAGTTAGGAGCCCTGTATATCCCCTTGGAAGGACATCCCGCTGTTTGGTGTCTCCGTCGTAGACAATTGGAACACAGCTTGTGCTGCTCGACAAATTCCAATTTCTTCTCTCGACTGTAGTTGAGAAATGTGGGACAGTATCCCACAAAACGCTTCGACTGGTAGAGTATACACGCTGGCCTAGTGCCCTGAAAGCTGGACGCTGGAACTGTGGCAGACGACACATGCACTAACACTGACTTCACTGGCTTCTGCACTGGTTTTGGTTTTGAGAAGCTTCTCGAACCGAACCAATCACTGCTACGTGCTGCATCCAACGACCTAGTACGATTCTCCAAGAAGTTGACTAGCTGCACGTAGGTGGGAAAGTTCGCAGTGCTTTCTAGCGATTTCTCCCAATCCTCTCTGGTACTTGGGTCAAGCCTGGACACGACGACCTCCAAGAACCAGTCGTCCCAGTGATCGACCGGTCTTCCCAGTGTCCTCATGATTCGGATGCCTTCTTCGACTTCATCCAGAAGACGGGTGATCTCACTCGAGGATTTGTGAGAGGCTGGAGGCATCGCCATCAGTCTACGCATGTGTGCCGAGAGTTTCACACGCTGGTTATCGTAGCGCCGGACTAAGGTATCCCAGGTTACGTCTAAATTGGCCCCGATGACTTGCAGACTCTTAAGTCGTCGAGCTGCATCTCCTTCCATGCAGGAGAGCAGATGCTGGAGCTTGACGACATCCGAGAGCGACTCTTAGTCCTTAACCATAGAGCAAAATAGCTCCTTGAAGGTCTCCCAATCCAGCTGACGGCCACTGAATTTGGGCAGAGTAAGCTTCGGGAGTGACGAAGAGACTGAGGTAACTTGTATAGGCCTCGCAGTCTCGACAGGCACTGATTGAACTGACCGTTCTATTGGCCCTGGTTGCAACGCAGCCAATCGACCTTAACAAAAGTAATTTACAAAATATTAACAAAATAAAACAAAATAATGTTTAGTCGTAAATAAACTAAGCCCAAATAGGTTTTTTATGTCGTGGCTTTCTTGGTCAGTTATAACAAAAAGATAAAAGAGACCAAAATAATTAGAACAATATATACTACCTTATATCTATATATTGGAGTGTATGTGTGTGTGTTAGTATACCTAATTAAGAACTAGTGCTCTCGTCGAAGCGCGTCTCCACGAGGCCGCTACCTATCGTGTACTAGTAATCCGGGTGCGTCCGTCTTACTAGTGCATTAGCATCGTAACACTGGAGTACCACTCTAGGAGCGCCACGAGGGGTTAATTACACAGGCCGACAAGATTTTTAACCCAGAGACCAGACCATACTTTTCCGAAGGTTTTTGGCACGCTGAATCCAAATCCGGCCTCAGAATTGCTCTATCACCTCAGGTTTTCGAGATATCCTAACCTAAAAGTGCAAAAATCACCGTTTTTGGCTGTTTTTGAGGTTATGTTATGCCGCCAACTGATTTTTTAATACAAAACGACCAGCGGCATCTGAAAGTACTAGTCTTGCCCTTCAAAATTCATTTTCGCTTGTTTCGATTCGACTTTTCCTTCTCGAGATATATCGATTTCAATCTGTAATGTATCAGTGTTTCTTATCTACTAGACATCCTATCCCATAGCCCCGTTTATACTCGGATAAACAAACTCTTCCTGATATTGCTGTCAAACCGCTTGCAAATGCATACCAGGTAGTTTTTGGGGTCACTGATCACAAATCTGGAGTTAGAATCTCCGAATTCAAAATGGCGGATCCAATATGGCGGCTATGATTACCACGATCCGTAGTAAGTCACAAAAAATCCCGGAAAAGCTCTGGAGATCGGTTACTCGGGGGTTTTCGGGGTCGCTGATCTCAAATCTGGAGTCAGAATTTCCGAATTCAAAATGGCGGATCCAAAATGGCGGTTATGATTACCACGATCCATAGTAAGTCACCAAAAACACTGGAAAAGCTCTGGAGATCGGTTACGCGGGGGTTTTCGGGGTCGCTGATCTCAAATCTGGAGTCAGAATTTCCAAATTCAAAATGGAGGATCAAATATCGCGACTATCGTTGCCAAGGGCGCCATAGCCATAGTTGACCAAAATCTTGGAAATGGTCTTTTAAGTCGTCACTTGGAAGTTTCCCGATTCTCCGAGCTCGAATCTGCAGTCAAATATTCCAAGTACAGAATACCTACTGACCCACCCAATATGTTACAAAATGACGGATGTAATATAGCAGCTAGTCTTACATAAAGAACCTCACTTTGACTTATTATGAAAACGTTGTCGCTGCTCCTGAAACGATCGTTTATATGACTTGCGCCTATAGACAGTCGATACGTTATGTCTATGCAGAGACCAGCAATAGTCCGCCATCATCCGCTCATCCCACCTACCTTGAAAATGCCGCTCCTTTTGTTTGAAATCTGAATCAATACGGTATTAGATACATGATCGTCGTAGTGTGCATGTATGAATCTGATGTACAGCCAGTGTAGATCAGCCAGTGCTTTCAAGAAAAACAAGACTTTCCGTGTTAGAGATCGCGTTTGAGCGACAGGCTACCGGATTAGTCATCAACCCATAAATAAATTAATACGGTATTAGATACATTAACGTCGTAGTGTGCATGTATGAATCTGATGTACATCCAGTGTAGATCAGCCAGTGCTTTCAAGAAAAACAAGACTTTCCGTGTTAGAGATCGCGTTTGAGCGACAGGTTAACGGATTAGTCATCAACCCATAAATAAATCAATACGGTATTAGATACATTAACGTCGTAGTGTGCATGTATGGATCTGATGTACATCCAGTGTAGATCACTCAGTGCTTTCAAGAAACATAAGACTTTCCGTGTTAGAGATCGTGTTTGAGCGACAGGCTAACGGATTAGTCATCTACAATGTCGAGAATCCCGTGCGCAAATAAAGTTAATAAATTTTGCAATGTTTGCGGAAAGTTTGAGGCAGAAACTTACCGTAGAAACATCAGTGATACAATAAGAGCACAGTTCGAAGAATGTAATCAAACGCCTTTGAGAAATCTAAATAAACCCTGGGTTCCTAATTTTATTTGTGAAGATTGTCGCCGAACTTTGAAAAACTGGAATAGTATAAAAAAGGATGTTGTAATTGAAACAGTAGTGTGGCGTGAACCTAGAAATCATGATGATGACTGCTACTTTTGTGGATGTGATATAACTGGTAGAAACCATACAAATAAACATTTGCTTGTGTATCCTAAGGTGCTTAGTGTAACACCACCAAAAATTGGAAAAATAGAACGGAATACAAATACTGTTCCTCAGCCACAAGCGGAGCAAGAAAGGCAAACGATTGAAAGTGACGAGGCCGAAAGCAGTGACGATGAATTTTCTTTTGACGACGGAAAACCGCAACTTTTTTATCAAAATGCTCTGGATGATTTTGTGCGGGAATTGAATTTGAGTAAAGATTTGGCAGAGCTATGCGCTTCCAGACTCAAAGAAAGAAATCTTCTATCCCCTGGGACAAAAATTTCCGTCTACAGGAAAAGAGATAATAAGTTCGTGAAGTATTTTACTAAAGAGAATTCCCTTGTATATTCCAACGATATTAAAGGTTTGATTAGTTTATATGAGATAGAAGAAGTTTATAAGCCGGAGAACTGGCGACTCTTTATAGATTCTTCAACAGATAGTCTTAAAGCAGTACTGCTTCATAATGGAAATAAATATGCGGCAATTCCCATTGGCCATTCCACCGTATTGAAAGAATCGTACGAAAGCTTTCAATTTCTTCTTGAAAAAGTCAATTATTATAATGAGCACAAATGGTTGATTTGTGGTGACTTCAAAATGATAAATATTTTAGTAGGTTTGCAGTCGGGAAACACGAGACATCCGTGTTTTCTCTGCCTTTGGAACAGTCGTTCCCGACAGGAGCACTGGGTAAAGAAAAATTGGCCACAAAGAATCCAGATGAAGGTTGGTGAACACAATGTCATTCATGAGAGTCTTGTCGACACCCGTCGAATCCTATTGCCTCCATTGCATCTCAAGCTTGGCTTTATGAAGCAATTTACTAAAGCTTTAGACAAAGAAGGCGAATGTTTCCAGTACATTGCATCCAAGTTTAAGCATTTGTCGGATGCTAAACTTAAAGAAGGCATATTTGTTGGGCCTGATATTAGAAAACTTATGAAAGACGATGATTTTGTAAAAACCATGACACCCGTACAAAAAGATGCTTGGATGAGCTTCAAAAGTGTCACAGACAATTTTTTAGGAAACTATCGAGATCCAAAGTACAAATCTATTGTATCTACGATGCTAACGAATTTCCAAAAATTAGGGTGCCTGATGAGTATGAAATTGCACTTTTTGTTTTCTCATTTAGACTACTTTCCTGAGAATAATGGCGCATTCAGCGAAGAAATGGGTGAACGCTTTCATCAGGATTTCAAACAAAAGGAGCGGCATTTTCAAGGTAGGTGGGATGAGCGGATGATGGCGGACTACTGCTGGTCTCTGCATAGACATAACGTATCGACTGTCTATAGGCGCAAGTCATATAAACGATCGTTTCAGGAGCAACGACAACGTTTTCATAAGAAGTCAAAGTGAGGTTCTTTACGTAAGACTAGCTGCTATATTACATCTGTCATTTTGTAACATATTGGGTGGGTCAGTAGGTATTCTGTACTTGGAATATTTTACTGCAGATTCGAGCTCGGAGAATCGGGAAACTTCCAAGTGACGACTTAAAAGACCATTTCCAAGATTTTGGTCAACTATGGCTATGGCCCTTGGCAACGATAGTCGCGATATTTGATCCTCCATTTTGAATTTGGAAATTCTGACTCCAGATTTGAGATCAGCGACCCCGAAAACCCGCGCGTAACCGATCTCCAGAGCTTTTCCAGTGTTTTTGGTGACTTACTATGGATCGTGGTAATCATAACCGCCATTTTGGATCCGCCATTTTGAATTCGGAAATTTTTACTCCAGATTTGAGATCAGCGACCCCGAATACCCCCGCGTAACCGATCTCCAGAGCTTTTCCAGTGTTTTTGGTGACTTACTATGGATCGTGGTAATCATAACCGCCATTTTGGATCCGGCATTTTGAATTCGGAAATTCTGACTCCAGATTTGAGATCAGCGACCCTGAAAACCCCCGAGTAACCGATCTCCAGAGCTTTTCCGGGATTGTTTGTGACTTACTACGGATCGTGGTAATCATAGCCGCCATATTGGATCCGCCATTTTGAATTCGGAGATTCTGACTCCAGATTTGTGATCAGTGATAGGATGTCTAGTAGATAAGAAACACTGATACATTACAGATTGAAAGCGATATATCTCGAGAAGGAAAAGTCGAATCGAAACAAGCAAAAATGAATTTTGAAGGGCAAGACTAGTACTTTCAGATGCCGCTGATCGTTTTGTATTAAAAAATCAGTTAGCGGCATAACATAACCTCAAAAACATCCAAAAACGGTGATTTTTGCACTTTTAGGTTCAAACCTGAGGTGATAGAGCAATTCTGAGGCCGGATTTGGATTCAGCGTGCTAAAAACCTTCGGAAAAGTATGGTCTGGTCTCTGGGTTATTGGTTCAGGAAAATTTTGTCGGTCTGTGTTACAGTGAACTAGATACAGGGGCGGCTGTAAATCTGGCCGGTGAATTCCCTATTCTACCTGCTTAAATACTATCGATACATTCGCACGATTGAGGAGCACCTCATGTGGCGGCCCGCTAACCTTAAAAGTAAATGCGTACGATCGAGGATCACCTCGTATCGTGGCCGGACCTAACTGCCGACATTAACTCGGGTGCGCCTGGTTTACTGTCTCTGTCGCTGCAGGTATCTAGTTACCAGCCGAGGAGCGCCTCGATTCGGTCACCAGATATGCAGCGTTCCTGGAGACAACGGGGAAACTACAGGCCAGGATAATAGGAGCGTCTACACAACCTGGCTCGGCCGTAGTATATAGGAGGCCGCTTACAAGGTCGGTATATGCGCACGTTCATTCACAGTCGGACCTCAAGCGAGGTGCGCCATGCTGCGATATCCTTGTGAGGATGTACCTGCGCTTTACGTCGGCAACGTCAGGATACTGACCGAGGAGCGCCCCGAGTCAAGAGCCTGGATTGGCCGTCGTGAGCCGTAAGCGCAGACAAAGACTCATTCGGTTGAGAGCGCGATCGGTCGTTCTGGTGCGCCAACCAGACCGCTCAGCACCCGCGGCTAAACTAAAGAGCTCGAGCAAGTGCGGGTAAGTGACTCGATTTTCGTTCTCTCCCCACTGCGCGCTGCGCTCTCGGCGCTGCGAGAACCGCCGGTCAGCGCCGGCTAGTGCAGCGTACGCGGCCGGGGATTCCCACTCTCTCTCTCTCTCACTCTCCCATCGCACGCTGTCTGCCCGGCTACTATACCACACGCTTGCCTATGCTGAGCATAGGCCGAGCCGTCGAGCTCCTATTGTTCTCTCTCTCTCTCTCTCTCTCTCTCTCTCTCTCTCTCTCTCTCCCCCCTCTTTCTCTCTCTCTCTCACACACACACACACACACACATTCCACATTCATCCGCTTCGCGCTCGCAAAGGGTTTCAAACTGCGAGGCGGATTTCGAGTGCGCGCGCTTCACACTCTGTGCATGCTTTAATTCGCTCAATTATCAAAACGACGAGAGGGACTTTCGTCGCACTTCTTTTGCTTTTATCATACATTTTTTATCATTATCTTCATCATCATCTGAACGAATTGAATACATTTTTGAACGTAAGCCTATAAATTCTCGTATTATTTTCCTCCACATTCATCTTTCATCAAACCCATAACTTTCTTATTTACAAGCGGAATATTGTAAATATTTTCTTTACTATAATTTGACGTATCAAATTCATGTAATTTAGATTTCATAAATTTATATATCATCACATTTAATATCTTATATTAAACTATCAGTATCTGTATACATTAATTTTATAGTTTCATTAAATTGAGCTAACATTACATCGTAGCCAAATTTATATAAATGTACTTTTGCAAAATCTAAAATACACATACCTATGTATATAGGTTTATTAAGTGAAACATATTTTTTACTTATTTCAACTGGAATTAAATATTCAATAAAAATTGTTAATTTTTTAAAATTTACTTTAGATATAAATTTGGCTGCTCCTGAACGTCGTTCCCATTTTGAACATAATTTTATATCTAAATTAACAAATAATTTATAAACAACTATATTATCAGCGTTTCGGCTTAAATTAATATTAGGATCTACATATTTTGTTTAATTATCTGCTTTATGAAAATTTAAGTTTTCTATGAATATTTTTTTATAAAATATCATGTGAAACAGATTGCTTTAATGCTTCAATTTAAATGATATATTTCTCTTTATGTTTCTTATATCTTACATATAACTATCTTAAATTTTTTTTATACCACTTAATATTTTTCTACATATTGTCAAGCAATGTAAAAACGAACAAAAGAAAATGCGTTGTAAACGCATACGATCGAAATATGATACGGGTTAGTCCACGTAACCCAGTGCGACCCGCCGCAGCGAGCGGTTGACATCTGGGTGCGATGAAGTTCGACATGTAGCAGATATCGCCTTCGCTGGGACCGAGCTGCGATTTTTCTAGATGCATTCCTTTTCTGATTTTTTACACAGGGAAATATTATTTTTCTTTATGTATTAGTTGCTTAAAGGTTAACGTCACAAAAGATTATTGGAAAATATATCCTTGTAGCAGAACTTATTAGCTATATTTTGATATAGGTCAATCCGAATTATTACATTATTTACTCGATTTATGACATTCTTCATTTTAAATAAAATAACAAATATTGATAAAATATTATTAGATCTATTTCAAGAAATATACTATAGAAGTTTTGCAAATACAAAATAGTAATATAAAACTAATTTGCGGACGTTCTATACACGTAAGAAATATTAGAATAATCATATTCAAGTAATTTACACTACTTTTTATCAATAATAAAGCATTATTACTATCGTTTAGGAAATATTTTACATTCTCAAATAAGTAACGACTATTTTATTATTAAAAATTACTTTAATTTCTATTATAATTGCCATTATTGTTATATTCGACTATGAGATGCTATATTTTAAATTTATAAAAAAATTAGAATGATATTATAATTCATAAGTGTTTCTAAACTATACTGAGTTTTTATTAACATAAAACCATATGCAATATTAATGATAAACTTAGATTAAAGGATTAAATAAAATTAGTTAGTAGATTCTTTATAAAAATATGGCGAATATTATAATTTTAATTTATGAATTAAGAATGCGACAGTTAGCTAAACTATAAAATATATATACAATAATGATATATACTTTTCATATATAATTTTAATAATATTTACATAAACCATTCAGTTTTAATCATTCTAATGTCAGGTTAACATTTTTAATTGCTAATACCTATCTAGCTTTATACTATATATAATTAATTACTATATATTATTAATAATAGATATAATTACTATTAAACACATAAAAAAATGTTTATTATGCTACATATAAAATATTTTCAGCAAATCATCGATTATATACGAATCTAGCGATATCTTAGATAAAAACATATTACAACTTTGTTATTAGTTGATTATTTATAGGATAAATTGTAAAGAGAAAGAGCGCACAAGACTACATGGGTGATTGTCAAAGAAGCGGTATTTTTAGTGTCGCCAATTCACTGAGCAGAAAGGAAATATTATTACGATCTGGTAATGGTTTGAAGTTCTTAAAAAAGATGTATTTGAACCTCTTATATACAAAACTAAGACAACTATGCTATATTCTTAACACACAAGTGATACATATATAGCCTAAAAGTAATTACCTTGGCCTATCACCATCGAACAATTCGAGTAATTCTGAATTTATTAGACAATAACTTTAGGATTTAATTATATCTAACCTATGATACGTTAAAGTGCACAATACGTACAATATGTTCTAATTTTTTCAGAATTCTTTTTTAAACTTATTTGTCTACAGGAGTGTTACGAATGTTGTCGCCAACTTTTTGAGTTTTAAAATTCCAGCTTAATTTATCGTATTGTTATAAGTACATTAGCTTAGTAGCGTCATCTAACGTATAAGGTTATTTAGTTCGAACTTCAAACAACTATGTAAGCGATCGACCCGGTTTTTATTTGAAGTTTTTATAGTTAGTTTTAACGTTTTTCGTTTTAAAATTACAAAAGCTAAGACGATACGTAATTACCGTTGTCATCAAAATTATTGGTAAGTTACATATGAAAAAAATGTGTATGCGGTATTCTAGTGTAATAACGTGTGTAAATATACATACTATGCGGAAAAATATTTTTGTTACACTAAAATAAAACTACATGCATTTTTCTAGCAAAAAAGTAATTACCGTGGCTAAATGGTCATGTTTAGTCCGGTAAACAATATAAAAAATACACATAAAAAAATTTGGTCACCTGTAAATAGTTTGTAAGGGAAATATATCTCATTCCATCATGAATAAAAATTTTGAACCAAAATTACACACAAAACAAGAATTTTAGGTTGGTCCGATAATTAGGAAAAAAATAAGTATCATATTTATGACAATCACCCACATACAAGCATGGAAACGCCAGCTTTACCTCCCCCCACTGATCCTTGTGCGCTCTCGCTCTCTCAGCCCTCGCGAGTATAAATAGGACCCCGTATACGGGCTGATAGATCCACTCGTCTATGACCACCGTCAGAGGTCAGACGTAGTCGGAATCACTGTAGACCTTTTTCTCTTAATTCGAATGAACGACTATATAAAAAAGTAAGATTTCTTTCTTGTATTATAAAATCATATATCCAAAGAATTAAAACTAATTTTAAACTTTGAATAAATTCTGAGTATAAAGTTAAATATTTCATAATAAGAAGCAGTTGCTCAACGATCTATTATAAAACGACAAGTTTAACTGGAAATTTAAAAGTGAAATATCAAATAATAAAATATAAATAAATTAAAATTAAAGTACTTTTCAATCGAGAACCGGCTACTCAACAGTCAAATATAGATCGACAAGTAAGCGCGGAACTTTAAGAGTGTAATATAAATAAAATAATTAAAATAAAATTCATATGCAAAATCTTATTTCACAACAAGAACCTGTTATTCAACGGTCAAATATAGAACGACGATTTAGCGCGGAACTTTAAGGTGAAAGCAATAATAATAATAAAATATAAGGTTTAAATAAACATCTCACAAAGCAAAAACCCACTACTCAACGATCAGCTATTGGACGTCGAGTCAAGTTGGGAACTTAAAAGTAAAATGTCATTTTATAAGAGTAGTCAGAGCTTGCTAACACATACAATAATCCTCGATTCAAAATAATTAACCCTATCCATTCTTTTAAGATCCTCGGCATTATCAAGGGTCCTAAGGCAAACTTTGAATAGCTGAGTCTAAGAGATGATCCTGGCTTTAAATATTCCCACAAATTATTAATATCAAATACTAACAAAATCAATAATCCTTAATTCAAAATAATTAACCCTATCCATTCTCGTGAGATTCTCGGCATTATCAAAGGTCCTAAGGCGAACTTGGAATAGCTAAGTCAAAGAGAGGATCCTAACTTTAAATATTCCTACAAATTATTAATACTAACGAAATTAATTGAGTCCGTGCTTGATTCTTAATATCGATCCAGGGTTATAAGCGGAAACGCTTGACTCGAAACAAATGCGCGCTATAATTTCTTGTAACATCTGATTTGGACGTAATATTTTCAAGAATTGCTAATAATGTATAAGAATTTTAATTCCTCGAATAGGACACATAGGTAAGTCGCGTTGCATACTTTGTATTTCTTTGGGATAAGAAATATCAACTTCTAATATGAATCCAATATTTTCATCAAATGATGTATTTATATTAAAATTTTAAATTCTTCATTAGTTAACCATTGAAAATATGAATATGGTAATGACTGACACATTACATATCGATATAAATTATTAACATAAAATATAGATGCCTCATTACAATTATAATCTTTTTTATTTTTAAAATAATTATTATTGGCTTTACTATATTTGTTTGAAACTTGACTCAATCCGCAATGTATTCCTTTTCCAATATATAAAATATTGTATAGAATAAACATCAGGCATCCCAGACGAAAGGTAGAAGACTTATGTAATGTGCAGAGTCAAGATTATATTTTTCTATACTGTTTGATCTAAAATTTTCAAATATGTCAGCTAATAATAATACATCATCTTTTAAATTTAAATCAGAATATTCTGCCGAATTTTAAACATTAAATTTTGACCAAACATTTTTTGCATTATTATATATAATCTTATATTATATAATATATATAATCTTCATCTGAAATATTAATATTGTTAAGTTTATTAAAAAAATTTATTTTATCTGGTAATCAAGTTTCTTTCAAAAAATCTATACTTGAAATGTAATAGATTAAATAAAAATCTCATCAATATTTTTAAATTGTAAATGTAAATGTCTCATATCTTCTATTTTTAAAGTCTTTGCTAATTTATCAATACTAGTATTTCAAAAATTATATGAATCTTTAAAAGATAAATATACTTTACATCCATCTACATTTTCTTTAATAGTAATATATTCTTCACTATTTTTTGGAATTATATTCATACTACCTTGAAAAGTGTTTGCTATATGTCTAATAATTAAATGTGCATCATAGTCTGTTAAATTATGAAAAAATATAGTCAAACAATAAGAAATTTTAAATTTTAAATTACATTTATTATGCGCAGCTTCATGATAATTACCACTCAATTGACAATGATCTCGAACTTTTTATTTGTTATTTTAAAATCATCATTACCAATATGACATTTTACTGTATTATTAAAATCTATTTCTTCTTGTGGAGTTAAATCTCGCATTGGTATTTTATTTGTTAAAACCTGTAAAACTAAAAATTATTTATTAAGATATCGAACATTTATATAAAATATATACTTACATTATTAACTTCTATAATAATTTCATAAAGTTTAAGTGCAAACCATTTTGCACAATCATAACCTTGATAAGATTCATAAACTGATTTATCCATACGTTGATTAAAACATAAATAGTATCCAATACTATAAGCTTTACGATGTTGGTATACTTCATTTAATAGAAAAGATTTATTTTCATTAATGTTTTCTAAAACACACTCAAAATCTGCATAAATTACATAAGGTATGTTTATTTTATTTTTATAATTTCTAAATTTTAACTAATTTTTATTATCCTCTGGCAATAATATTCTTGTTGTATTAATTTTGCTACAGTCATCTTTATGATTATCCAAACTTTTTTCATAAAAAAAATTAAACATGTATGACAGATAAATGTACGATGTTCATGACTATTTGTCTGTTTAGACACAAGTGTTGATAGATTTTTTATCCAACAATAATGAGCATTATCTTGTTGTTTAGTATACAATAAATTAATATGTTATCAAATTCTTCTTCTCATAAGTATATTGGAAAAATTATAAAATTATCATCATAAGTATAAACATTAATTCAAATTCTATTCATTTTTATAAATTTAGTAATATCTTTAAGTTTTACTGGAAAATCAATTCGATCAATTTTTAAATAATTTAGATAATAATGATAAGAGTTAGTTTTATCTGAATTTCTAGAAACAGGATATACAGCCAATATTACTGCCCAACAAAAACAATCTTGGTAAACATTATTATGCACATTTATAACCGCTCTTCTATGAGCAATTGTCAATGATAATTAACTATTTGTATTAATACCCAACCACTACCTGTATCTGTATAATCTTCAATGTTAGACATTATTTCTGAAAACTCGAGCTCTACTAATAGCGCGATACTAATCATATAAGTTTGTTGACATTAAAATTAATTTTCTTTTACTATTAAAGTATTTAGTTTCTTCATTTTCTTCTTTACGGAAAATAACACTAAACTTAAAATTAATTGAAGACAATTAAAAGCTTGTAAACCAGCATTAATGTAAGTAAGATATATAGATTTAGCTTCTAATAAAATTTTTTTAACATCAATATGATTAATATTTATAATACCGGTTTTAATTCTGGTATGAAAAGCAGATATAGATTCTTCAAAAAGCATATCTGAATTAATAATTTTACTATTAAGGCGTGATTCGATATTTCTTTCCAGTACATCTACTCGGTAATGGTTTTAGAACTGCTTGAAACTCATAGTTTAAATTTACTTAAAAATAACCTTTTGTTTTATAAAAGGTACGTCGATGATTGCTTTTTGATTGCTAAAGATAATAAAATTGACATAATAATAAAGACTTTCAATCAATACCACCCCTCTTTACAATTTACCGTAGAAAAAGAAACCAATAATAAAATTTGTTTCCTAGATTTAGAAATTACAAGAGTTCCAGATAACACACCTAAAACAAATTGGTACAGAAAGAACACAGCATCTGGCCAGTACATTAATTTTGTATCTCATCACCCCCTCTCTCAAAAAATAGCTATCATTTACAGTCTGACTAATAAAAGTATTTCCCTCGGGAAAAAAGTAATTTTTTTCCCTCGGAAAAAAAGTAACTTCACTAGAATATAGTCAAAATTCCTTTATTTCATCAAGTTCTACCGATAATCCAAGTCAAAAAGTGGCAACAGTTGAGGTCGGCATAAAGCTTTATATGTAACTCGAGAAAAAAGTCGATGTTTTGCCTATGATACATAATGTACTATTTATTAGTATATTCTTCTTTCCATAACGGTAATATTCATTTAATAACAAAACTCCTATTAACTAACAATTATCCGACTTGATCATATCAATAACAAGAAAAATAATACGAATAATAGTAACAACAGTAATAACCTAGACTTAAGAAAACCAAAAATAGTTTTTCCTTTTATCAAACAATTAACTCCTAACATTAACCAAGTTTTACATCAACATAATATCACCCCCATTACATGCACTATCAATCGTTTTAACGACATGATCAAATTAGGTAAAGACAAACTTAAAAAATTAGAGATCTGGAATGTTATTTATAAAGTCGATTGTAATGATTGCCATGCTACATATGTAGGACTTACCACTCGAAAATGTGACATAAGACGTCAAGAATATAAAAGTGACGTACTAAATAATAAAACCGAAACTTTAGCCCTAGAAGTTCATGTAGATAAGACAAAACACTCAATCAATTTCGACTCTTTCAATATTATTGACATAGAATATAATACTAGGAAAAAACATTTTTCTGTAGTCCTTAACATTTTTTATCATGATTATACGTTGAATAGGATAGAAGACACAAGAAACTTAATTCACCTATACAAATATTCAATTAACTTATTAAAAAATCATAAACTCTGATTACACAGGACCACAAACTGAAATCGGAAAAGTCCTTCGACCAAACTAAGTGATCTATACGTTTTTGGGTACTCTGATCATGAATCAGTGGTACAACAAAAAATAACCTTAAAATTATTACAAAGACAGAAGAGTTCAATTTAAATACCTTATAACCCTGAACTTTTATACACAGGCGGAAAAATAAATCTAAGTACCCCATAACTTAGAAACCTTATACACAACGTTATATGAGCAATTTCCATTTTTTGCCTGCTTTGCTGTGTATATATTTTGAAACCCTCCATACGTGCCCAATAAATTTTGTATAGGTTATTACCTCAATATTCGCAAACCATGACAAGCTACTAGGTTTAGTAGTGCTAAAGAATGTTCTCGACCTTTATAAGATCTCAAGAGATCACTGGGAACCGTGGGTTAAACTATACCTGAACGTAAAATTTACCGTTCTTTCAGAATTCGAGGTCAAACAGATGATATCTCTCGAATTAACGAGGTTGAGATTCAAATGACCTTGTTCCTGACGTGTATATGTCATAAATACCAAGGATTCATGATCAGCGCACCCGAATACGTATTTTGTATGGGTGATTACCTCGATATTCGCAAACCATGACAAGCTACTAGGTTCAGTAGTTCTAAAGAATATTTTTGACCTTTGTATGACCTCTAGAGGTTACTGGGAATCGTGGCTCAAACTATATCCGAACGTAAAATTTACCGCTCTTTCAGAATTAGAGGTCAAATGGATATCTCTCGAATTAACGAAGTTGACCTTCAAATGACCTAGAGCCTGACGTGTATATGTGATAAGGACCACGAATTCATGATCAGCGTACCCGAAAACCTATTTTGTAAGGGTCATTGCCTCGATATTTGCAAACCATAACAAGCTACTAGGTTCAGTAGTGCTAAAGAATGTTCTCGAGATTTATATGACCTCTAGAGGTCACTGGGAACCGTGGTTCACACTATATCCGAACATAAAGTTTACCGCTCTTTCAGAATTCGAGGTCGAAAAGATGATATCTCTCGAATTAACGAAGTTGACCTTCAAACGACCTTGATCCCGACGTTCATATGGACCACTGATTCGTGATCAGAGCATCCGAAAATATATATATCCCTTAGTTTGGTCGAACGACTTTTTCGATTTCATTTTGTGGTCCTGTGTTATTGTTGAATTTATATGTCTGATACTTCTTTTTTGTTTATTAATCTCAGTTACATTCACTAGGTAGTTATTAAGCATCTATGATGGTGGAGGTGGTGGCACACCGCTGTGTGTTACGAACTCGCTATCGGCCGTTCCCCCGAACTCGCTATCGGTCGTTCCCCCGCTACACGGGATATTGGTAGGGTATGTGCGCCTACACGTACATATACTCGTATACATATACTCGGCAGTATACTCGTACGTGCCACCTCTTACCACATTATGTATGCTTGGCTCACGTACAAGAGCTAATGCCGTCGATTCCGTCTTCCGTTCGATTGTTCCTTCCCCTTTTCAAAACACGTCTGATCTTAATTTTGGCTCTGCTTTCCGCGAATTCACCACTTTACTGTTGGTCCTCCCTCGAGTGGAGAAACATTAAGATCGGGCTCTCCATCGCCTGTCGATCCGATGCCACTCGCGGGTGTCGCGCATTATTGGCTTAGTCATACGTAAGTTTTCCATAATTATAGTTTATATTATTAGTGTTTCTTTTAACGACAATTGTGGTTTAGTCCCAATAACTATAATATTTGATTTAGTATCCAATGTTGCAATTGTTGATTACTGGCTCGCAGAATTTCCAACATATTACGGAGCCTTAAGTAAGAAATGCCATAGTAACCATCCGTTCTTTAAGTCTTGGGTAGGTTAAATTTTGTTCATCATTTTATATTCTGTCTTTTTTAAAAAATCTAAAATTTTTTACGACCTTATAATAATAAATATTTTGTACTTCTTTTTCTATTCAACCTTGAGAATGAATTAATATACAAGGAATGCGAACATTGGCTGAAAATAAATTGGCTGACTCGCAGAGAATTTTAGATCTATTTTTAATGAAATATAATTACTTTTAATAATTTTTTGACAGGTAACTGATCAATGTCTAGAGCATATTTTAAACAAGATATAATAGTTAGAGCTGTAAGTCTAAGCAGTGAAACAGGAGAAACAGAAATTATGACATTGCTACTTTCACTTTCAGAAAATTTAGTATCTGTTGTAGAGAGGTTATTGCGTATTACATTTTCTTCAAGTGAACGATTATTAAAAGTAACAATTTGATTAATTTTACTCATAGCTTTAATAAAATATAAAATATATATTATAACAATTTTCAACTGTGAATCGTAATATATATAAAATATGCCACCTAAATGTCTACACGACAAAAACAGAGCTAAGGTTTGTGTACGTTGTGTAGAGAATATTGTGTTGGAAAAAAAGGTAAAATCCTTTTCAATAAGTTCAAGACATGCAAACCTGATTAAAACATTCATCATCGCTGATTTTAATATTACGGATTCCCATTTTCCGGTGAGCATTTGCATTACATGAAAGCTAACGGTTAGTGAGCATGAAAAGAAAATTTTTAAATGGCTTTTACAAGAAATGCCCAATTATAAGGATATTTATCTTACTAATTGTACTCGAGCCACTGGCGATTTATGTACATGTAACTACTATATACGTTTGAAAGCAAGATATAATTGTCACGAAAAGATTGATAAGGGTGTTGGTCATAAGCGAAAATTATCAAATAATATCGATGAATCTAGCCTTTTATATGGTATTGTTCCATATAAAAATATCCCAAAGAAAGTGAAACTCAAGATAAAGAATCACAATCAATTACGATATGTAAAAATTGTTTTACTACAATAGGTAAAGGAAGAAAACATATTTGTGATAAGCTAAGCGCTCGCGAAAATGTAAATAAATTTATGGAACAAGTACCACAAAAACATCAAGAACAAATTGTTAGCAGTTAGTTAAAAAAAATTGAGAATGATAAAATTTCTGAATTATCATTACATGAGGAAACGACAAAAAAATTAATTAAGCACGCACGGCCGGCGTAGGTCCTCGATCTCAAGCCTCAAGCCAAGTTGTCACGTGATTGAAAAGACCAGCGTACTGTTGCTGCTATTGCTGCATGTCTGAGCAAGAAAGCGGTCGGTTTGTTATATAATATTATGCATAGTGCAGTAGGTGCTACTGCTGATGCTACTGCACGACGACAATGACGGCAGCTGGCTTGTAGTCGATTGCTACTGCTGTAGGTGACAATGAGGATAGAGAGACAGAGATCATGCGAGAGAGCGAGAGCAGGATCTCTTGTGTGAATGAAAATCATTTTTTGTAACACGTGCACGATTTTCGCGCAATTTTATGCATTTCAAGCGGACAAGAAGTGGCCGTTTACCGTCCGTCAACAAAAATGTTCTTTACAGGTCGCCCGCACGGGCGGTAAAATCCTTTACCACCCGCTCGGGCTGGAGGTAAAGACTTTTAAGCTCACTACAGCATTCGTTCGTGCATGCGTGCATGCGTATTACAGCGTACGGTAAAGACTTCTAATTATTAAATTAAAATTAAATAAATTATCTTATTTTTCATTTACCTGAAAAACTTTAATATACGATAATAATTATTTCATATGCGTATGTATGTAGATCTCTATATGTGTATATATGGGTGTGTGTGTGTATAAATCAATGGATGTGTAGGTATACATATTTGATTTCTTAATAAAACAGGACAACAGTTGCACCGTGTCGAAAATCGGCCACATCTGGTTCCTCTTGATAGACACGTAAAACCACAAAAATCAATACATGTGTCACAAAAAATATCAATACATGCTGTGCACCATGGGTGAGAGGATTTTTCCGCCCTTATGTGTGTGCAGTACTCACCTCTGACTCATACAGCAAACTCGCGCGGGCGGTAAAAGCCTATTTGTCGCTCCAGGTACATAATATACTATTATAAAATCTCTCTCTCTCTCTCTCTCTCTCTCTCCCACTATTGTTCGCCATCTTCATCAATGACCTCCCCATGGTACTGAAATTCACCAGACATATGATCTACGCTGATGACACTCAAATTTACAGAAGCTGCAAACGCCATGATCTCATTGACACCATTAACAAGGTATCTGAGGATTGCGCTGCGATTGCTAAGTGGTCCTCTTGCAATGGACTCACTCTAAATCTGTCCAAAACCAAAGCAATGCTCTTTTGTAGCACATTAAACATTTCATTGATCGATTTAGAATTCTTACCTAAAAAATTTGGGTGTCTGGTTGACTCCTGATCTTAATTGGGGAAGGCAAGTGTCACACATCTGTCAGCAAGTGTTTCGCACCCTCAGACAGCTACGCCCTCATCAACGTGCTCTTTCATTTGGTGTCCGTAAATCACTTGTGCACTCACTCATCCTCCCTCACTTTGATTATGCCTGCCTTGTCTACCATGACCTAACTGGTGAACATAACCTGAAGCTCCAGCGGGCGCAGAATGCATGCACCAATTTTGTTTTTGGTACCATTCCCTGGATGGCTCATGTTACCCCCTATCGCAAACGGCTAGGGTGGCTCACGGTGAAGGCCCGAAGAGAGTACTTCATGGCTGCGCTGACGTTTACTGTACTTAAGACTGGTTGTCCAGATTATTTGAAGTCTAACTTCATACTCACAGCAGATAGTGATGTGCGTAGATCAGCTCGACTCCGCACTGAACCCCTCCTTATCCGTAACTTCAAAACTTCCTTATATGCCAATTCCTTCGTAATAGCCGCCTTATATTTTTGGAACAGCCTACCAGAACACATTACCTCCCTGCCTCCCAAAACTACCTCTTTACGAACCATCAAATCCTTATTACTTAGTTACCTCAACAGTTGTGATGTTCAGTCTGATCCTGCACACAAGTAAACTCAAAAATTCTAAATATAAAGGTTCCTAGTAGCTTTAATGTTACGTACATATTACTACTTTAATTTTAATCTTAGCTTTAATTATACATATATATCTCTATATTTTTATATTGTTATTGCGTCATATTTTGCGGCCAAAGAGCCGTTCAGATTACTTTATGTCTTATTTTATTTTATACACCGAATATTGTTCGAACCTGTACATACTATTGTTAAACACTATTATTGCGAGCGTATCGATCACGTCACATATTATATTATTATATTATTACATATTGTATATTTCTAATGTATATATTGTTCTTTATGCCCTATGGAACAATTTCAGTCCCAGGGTGGAAATAAACAAATAAATCTCTCTCTCTCTCTCTCTCTCTCTCTCTCTCTCTCTCTCTCTCTCTCTCTCTCTCTCTCTACCTCCATTCACGTGTCTGTGTGCGCGCATACATGCACACAGTGCTGCTGCTGCTGGAAAGAGATAACTTTGGCTGACCTTTCGCTGGCTAGCGAAGGCGAAGAGGAGGGCGAGAGAGAGAGAGAGTGAGAGAGAGAGAGAGAGAGCGAGAGAGAGCGAAAGAGAGACTGAGAGGGAACGAAACCGGAACGTCGGAACTACTCACTTGACATGGAATTACCCATATATATTCGTATGGTATATCCCACTTTCATACATTTAGTGTTTACATTCTTCTTAAATATATAGAATACATGAGTACCGTATTCATAAATATCTGCCAAAAAATTGTATTAAAGCGACTTTTTTTAATTTTATTAAAAATTTTAATTAACACTAATAAATACATTAAATTTATTTATTTATTTATTTAAACCAGAAAATAATTTACAGAGTAATTATTTACATATTTACATCCATACATCCTGCAGAGATAAACACATCATCTGTTCGCAGGCCTGGTATATTACAATATATATATAAAAAAAAAATAACAAGAGAGAAAACTTAAAAACTAAAACTTAAAACTAACCTTAAAAGTAAACTTAAAAATACTGTTCATAAAATTTCTTTATTTGCCAACAAATATTCACCACAGTGAACGTAATATTTATATAATTAACAATTTACATAAAAATGCACTCAATATCAGCATTTAAAGATTGATTTTGATCCAATTCTTTATTCTATTTTTTTGAGCTGATTTGCTAATATCTAAGTTTTTTAGGTTGTTTGGTAGCATGTTAAGAATCGAAATTGCTTTTATATAACTATTTTCATTACTAATTTTTTTATTATACCTAGGTATAATTATATTTTTATTCCTAGTTATACTATTAGATGTGAGGTACTTATTTTGAAGTTCAGAGTAATGTAACTTTAGAGATTCAAAACTGAAAATTTGTTCAATATTCATTGGATTATCCTGTATAACAAAATTGTTTTTATTTACAATTTTTAGGATTCTATTCTGTAGGTTTTGCAGTATACTTCTATTATTTTTATACACTCCACCCCAGGCTAAAATTCCATAATTAATCATACTGTGAAAAAAAGAGTAGTATATTATTCTCATTACTTCTTTTGACATAAACTTGGAGATCTTATAAAAAATATATACTCGATACTTAGTTTTTTTATAATATCTTGTATGTGACTATCCCACCTTAAATTATAATAAAATATGATTCCTAAATATTTATAATTCTCAACTCATGTTAAAATTTTATCATTTATCTTAACATTTATTTGAGTTGGGACACTATCGATATAGCTACCAAAAGTCATATATACCGTCTTGACAACATTTAGTGATAATTTGTTTACTGCTAAACATTTATCTACAGTTAGAAGATAATTATTCATAGTTTCCTGAGCTTCTCTCCAGTTATTGCCCGTAGCTATCACAGCAGTGTCATCTGCATAAGATGAAATTGCTTCAAAAGGAATTTCTTTCAATAGATCATTGATATAAAGTATGAACAGAAGAGGTCCTAAAATTGTACCTTGCGGAACACCTATGTTTATTATCAAATAATCACTTTCACTGTTATTAATCTTGACTTTTTGGTATCTATTATTTAGATAACTTGTTAGTAAGTCCAACGCCTGTCTTCTGATACTAATACAATATAATTTTTCAAGTAATATTTCATGATCCACAGTATCAAAAGCTTTGGCAAGATCCAGAAAAGTTATAATCGTTGGTTTACTACTATCTAAGTTATTGTATAGTATATTTGATATGTAATTCAAAGCATTTTTCGTACCTACATTTTTCATAAAACCAAATTGATGCTCAGATATTATATTACACTTTTTAACAAAATCGTAAATTCTATTATAAATTATTCTCTCAAAAATTTTAGCTATGTTTGATATTAACGAAATAGATCTGTAGTTTGATACATTGTGTCTCATACCAGATTTATAAATCGGTACAATTTCAGCATTTTTAAGAGCGTTAGGCCATATGGATTTGACCATATATGTATTAAATAAAAATTCTAGTGGTTCGATAATATAATTACATATTACCTTCAAAACTTTTGCATTGATTCTATCAACACCACCATTTTTTAACTTCAAAGTATTAATAATGCTCATTATTTCATATGTATTTGTTGGTCTAAAAAAAATTGAGCTTGTATTCGTATCTGGAATTTTTACAGCATAATCGGAAGGTTTAACAATTTTTTCACTTAAATTTCGTCCAATTTCACAGAAATATTTATTCATATTATTCGCTATTTCCTTATTATCTCTAATTTTGTTATTATCAATTTTTATATAACCTTTAGAGTTATTTGATTTTTTTTTACCTATTTTTGTATTAATAATATCCCATAGTCTTTTAGAATTATTTGTATTATTTTCCACTAAGCTTTTGTCATATTTGATTTTTGCGTCAAGGATGACCTTATCTAGAATTTTAGAATAATTATTGTACTGTATTTTAAGTTGTACATTATTGATATCCATTTGCCATAGGTTATATAAAAATTCCTTTGTTTCGCATGATTTAACAATAGCATCTGTAATCCAATTTTTCCTGCCCTTATTTCCGCATTTCCTTTTTCTTACTTTGGCTTGTTCTATACATTGTTTAATTTCAAAAATCAATTGGTCAGCAGCTATGTTTGGGTCCTGTATTGTCATAATTGCATTCCAGTCTCTTGTCATAGCAATGTTTCCTAATTTTTTATAGTCTAATATCACATTGGGTTCAGACTTTTTAGTTTTAATCTTATTTATTGTTACAAAAATAGGATAATTATCTGTTAAAGAATTTTTTAATTTATACATAACCGTATTTAGACTATTAGTTTTAACAAAAATATTGTCAATACAGGATCCTTTACAATTTCCTACGGGTGGTCTTGTGACACCCATAAAACCAGGAATATATCCTAGTTTATAAATCCGTTTTTTTAATTTCAATCGGACGACCTCAAACGCATCCAGCCCTCCGCGAAAATATTGCAAAAAAAAATTCAAATGAGGATTGTGCAAAAACTATTTATCCGACCGGGTCCAGGTTTCGCACACATAAAGTACATGATAATAGCTAGCACTGTGCAAAGTTTCAAAAATGGCGGAGTTATGAATTTTTTAAAAAAAGCAAAATTTTCCGGTTTTTCCGAATTTTCTCCGGTTCTAATTATCCGATCGGGTCGTTTCACCCCTCATTCTCTTCGTAATTCAATTCTCTACAATTCATCTATGTACACCATTAAGATTGCTTTAATAGTTTCCATTTTACAAGAAAAAAACTAAAAAACAAGTCATTTTTTGTTGTTAATTGTTTATAAAAATTTAACAAATGACATTTTCGAGTAGGAAACATAGTGGGAATAAAGTACGGAGTGTCCTGCATATGATGACACAGGCGGTTTCCAGGTAGGTTTTTTGTCCACGACGAAATCTCTATTGCTTGGTCTATTGCTACATGTGGAGCGCCAGTAGTAATTTATTTATATTCACTTTTGTATTCTTGTACTTTGACTATTTGTTGCCTATTAGAGAGATAGCTAGCTAATAACTTTAGAGTATTGCCTCTAATCACATACCTTTTCACTTTTTCTAGCAAAATGTCACGATTGACCTGTATCGAAAGCCTTAGCAAGATTTAAGAAAACAGCAATTATAGGTTTACTTTGGTCTAGTTTATTGTACATTATATTGATTAGATAATTGAGTGCATCAAATAATCTTGTTTAAAACCTTTGCAATATTACATATAAGTGCATATAAGTTTCAATGTATAAATTAAAAATATGTTCTAACGGTGTTGCAATATAAGCTGAAATTACTTTTAGGGTGTTAGAATTAATGTTATCGACACTCCCTGATTTATCTTTCATATCATTAATGATTTTGCATATCTCAAAGGAGTTTGTTAGAACGACAAATATTGTATTTGGACTTCTTTCTGGTAGTTTTAGATTTGCATTATTCGGTTGTTAAATTCGATTGCTTAATTTTGAACCCATCTCACCAAAACATGCATTCATTGAATTAGCAATATATGTTTATTGCCAATTTTCTGTTCATTATCGTATATATGATAGATTGTATTTTCTTGTTTAATATTTTAACCTACTTTAGTATTAATTTCTTTCCATAGATGCCTAGAGTTACCACTACTTGCTCTGATCAGGTAACTTTCGTATTTAATTTTGGCATCTTTTATGCTTATCATGAATTTTTACACATGTTTTATAATCAATTTTTAAATGTCACAAGTAGGATTATTTTTCCGCAAAGAGTATAACGTTTCTTTGGTGTTACTTGATACTATTATTGCGTTTGTAATTCATTTATTTCTTGGCGTAATGTTTTTGTTCATTCTTTTTTGAAGATTAGTGACAGTGGCTTTATCAATAAAAATATTTATTTATTTTATTAACTCATTAACAGCACAGTCGAGGTTTTGATTTCATATTATATAGTTCCATATCATTCCACTAATCAAAAGGTTTGAGGCTTTGTTTCTTAGTTTTCTTTATTTTAATTTTTTCAAAAGTTGTAAACAAAGGATAGTAATCATTTAAAGGATTAGTAAGTCTCTATGATTTTGTTGATATTGTATTATATTTTATAAAAATATTGTCAATATAAGTCCCACTGTGGTTAACTATGGAAGGTCTAGTTATTCCTGTGAAGCATGGTGTATATTCATATTATAATAAATTGTTCAAAAATTCTTGATTAATAGTACTATCATATACATCGTTATTTACATTGTTACTGTGCAAAAAGTACATATTAAATTCGTCCACTAGTCACTGACTTTTTGAATTTATGTTGTTTGTCAGAATTTTTCTTTTACATAAGTAACTTCAGTCTTTGTATCATTCTTTTCTTGTATTATATTACAACAGAGAATTCTCTACCCATCGATTGCCACAATTTCAGTATTTTCCATTACATTCCATTTTATGTACACAGCAACGCCATCAGCTTTGTTTACTTTGCTATACGCTTTTGTTAAAATGAAACTCTCTTTTTATAATAGTTCTTTTAAACTTAAATTCTTGTCTTATTTTCAATTTTCAGAGTTTCTATTTCTGTGTGATATCCATAGAAAGTGTCATTAAAGCCACTTGTACTTTCATTGTTAATTTCCTGTATTATCTGTTTTTTGATGTTCTATATCTGAACAGCTTTTATCCGAGCAATGATCACTTTAGCATCGTTACATAGCATATTTTCACTTTTTTTAGGTTAGGTATTAAACACATTTTCACAGATAATGCATATATGCCAGTCAAATAGAACATTTGACTTGCATTAATTGATACCTGTACTTTGACATGACAAATTTATGCAAAACATGCATCTAAAGATAATGTATATGTTTTAAACCACTCATTTGTTTATAGGTACCCGTGAAAATTGACGCCTAACAGGACTCGAATAATAGAATCATAAAAAGTAAGAAAATACAGTTATTGGTATTAAAAATACCTACACAATGACCGCTGTAAAGTTAAAAATGGTCAATTTGGTTATTTACAAAAAATCTAAAACTGTCAAAAAACGCTTTCTTTCAATTGTTAATTACTCATGCAGATTAGAAGCTTAGAGTCTGAAACTTTGACAGAATATAGCTTCCGTTATGATAATACTGTATATCAATTTTTAGCCATAAATATTTTAAATATAATATTTTTTATTCGAACAGAATAACTCAACGAAAACTGCTCTAATAAGACTAACTGAAGACATACGAACAGGGATTGGAATCTTGGAGTGCCTCAGGTGTCAGTGTTGGACCCTTGCTGTTTTGTCTTTATATAAATGACATGGAAGAGCTATTCGTCGACTTGATAAAACATCTTGAAAAAGACGACCCAAGGCGCACAAAGCACCTGCTCTATGCTGACGATCAACAGACTTGCGTACAGATCAGACCGGAAAACTTTGTTGAAGGTGTTGAGAACTTGTCCAAGGTTGCTAGGAGAGATAAGCACATCACCCCTTACAGATTTCAATTGTTGTGGACAAAAGTTGACACAAGAAACATCGTTTTCATAGCTCAATTAACGTATAAAATACTAATTATTAAGGAACCGGAGTATTTGGAACCATGATTCAAAAAGAATAAATCGAATCGGCCTGTTAGGGGTGATGTAAGGGAGCTCTCTATTCCATTCATGCGCACTGCAACTAGAAGAAGATCTTCTAAGTACAAGAAGAAGTTCCGAGTACAAGGGGCGCAACTGTGAAATTCCCTCCCTTTTGCGATAAACAAGTTACCATCATACAAAGCGTTTAAGGTGGCGGTCAAACAACATTTGGCAAACATTAACCAGATCGTGATGTCTTAAGTTATTTAAATTATTTTAGTTAACCCATTAAGCCCTGAATGGACATTTTCTCGAGACGGTTTAAAGCGACTCTATTTGTTACAAAATCTGATGTAAAAAATTCCAAAATAATATTTTCTGCAAACTAAGAAAGTTATATTTATTTATTTAACAAAAAATACAAAAAAAATGCCTACAGTGTGTACTAAAAATAAGAAGTCAATTCCACCCGAAACAGACCACCCCCCTTCCCATTCATCCCCACCACCCCTTCAAAAAATGAATACTTCACCGCTTGCATACAACGTTTTTGGAAAGATTCGACACTGTCAACCTTGTATTTGCTTAATAAAGTACACTATGAACTCTCTATGAACTACCTGTTAAATAAACTCCAAATTCGGATTCAGCGTTCCCAAAAACTTATATATGTATTTTTTAGGATTTTTCTATCGGCTTTTTACGATTTGACCTTCAAATGACCTTGACTCTGATGTGATAGGAGTCAACGGACCTCGGATTCTGAATCAGCGATCCCAAAAACCCCAGGATACCCTAGTCAAGTCTGGTGATCAAGCTTACATATTTTGTATTTACATAAAAAGGCTAAAAATGGTGAATAAGAGTGAAGGTAATTCATAGAGAGGTCATAGTGTACTTTATTTAAATACAAGTTTGACAGTGTCGAATCTTGCCTAAAACGCTGTATACAAGGTGTGAAGTGTTCATTTTTTGAAGGGGTGGTGGGGGTCAATAGGGGGGCTGGGGGTGGTCCGTTTAGGGTGAAATTGGCTTTTTATTTTTAGTAGACACTGTAGGAATTTTTTTCGAATTTTTTGGCCCAAATTTAATTTGGGTCAAAAACCGGCCTTAGAGACCCCCCCACCTTTCATAGAATATTTTTTTTTGAATATTTTCATATTAAAATCGTAAAAAAATATCTCTATATAGTGAAAGTTTTGCGTCCATGGACCCTTAACTTCAAAATGTGTAGGTAGGTTTTTTGAAAATCAAGACGACGATTTCCAATATGGCGGCTGAAAGCCGAAAACTTTATGGTATTTCTGATAATTTGGATGAAAACAATATTTTCAAATGAATTTTCATACACATTTGTATATAGGGGTTTTTCGGGTCCTTGATTACGAATCCGTAATCGGATTTTCCACATTCAAGATGGCGAATCCAATATAGCTACCAAAAGGAATGAAAAATTTTCAATTTTCATAAAAATTCATGCATAAGGGCGGATTCAATATAGCGACTCAAAAACGAAAATTTTATACTATTTCTGATAATTTGGATTAAAACAATATTTTGTAATGATATTTATACATATTTTTATATTAGGGGTTTTCGGGTCGCTGATTACGAATCCGTAATCGGATTTTCCAAATTCAATATGGCGTATCCAGGATGGCTACCAAAAATTATGAAAAAATTTTTAATTTTCATAAAATTTTATGCATAAGGGTTTTTGGGTCGCTGATTACGAATCCGTAATGGGATGTTTGAAATTCAAGATGGCGGATTCAATATGACGGCTCATAGACGAAAATTTTATACTATTTCTGATAATTTGGATTAAAACAATATTTTGAAATGAATTTTCATACAAATTTGTTTACTGGGGGTTTTCGGTCCGCTGATTACATCCAATGATCTATCACTAATGCAATTATTCTTCGAAATTTAGTACATGATAAAAAAGTAGGAACTAAATAAATTGCTTTATAACTCACAGATTTTTATCTTGCAAAGGCTCAAGTAAACAAAATACACAAAAACATAAGTGTTAGAACTAAAAGAAATTGTGAAAATTTTCAGAAATGTAGTTCGAGAACGCAAAAAATGTGTAATAACTGCAATGTTTTTTATGTTCATCCTGCCTTTTGATTTTTCATAAGTAATTATAAATATTAAAATTTTTCAATTGTATAATACTTTGACTTACTAGTAAAAAACGTATAAAAAATTAAAATAGAAATTAAAAAAAATAAATAAAAAAAAATATAATTTAAGAAAAAAAAGGCTCTAATATACGTTTATCTCCCCGCGGTGAGAGCCGGAAAACGGCAACATGATTTGACGGCTAAGGAACATATTTTGTAATTGTCATAATTTCGACAGCTATATTAGATCCACGGTCTGGAATACGCAAAATCTGATGATAGATTCGAAAACAGTTGCAGAGAAGACGTTTATACACATATTTATAATACATAATTTTTCATTCCTTTTGGTAGTCATATTGGATCTGCCATCTTGAATTTGGAAAATCCGATTATGGATTCGTAATTAAGGACCAGAAAACCCCCCATATACAAATGTGTATGAAAATTCATTTGAAAATCCAAATTATCAGAAATAGTATAAAATTATTATTTTCATAATTTCGAATTTCGCGCGTAAATTTCGAAAATTATTCACGCGCAACGGTGTCGGCAGCCTTCAGTGCCGCTCCGTTTCATAATCTTTTCATAACCTCAATTTTTCGTCTTGCTTATGGTCTGCTATTCTGCTACAAAAATGTACAAAGTAATGAATAAAAATGTCAACGTTTTTTAAGTATTAGTATTATTATTATTAAAATATTACTATTAGTAGCTTAGTTAATTTTGCAATTTGAGTATACCATGTGGCAGAGAATTACACTTGTTTCAGTGTGCTTGCATGAAAATAATATATTTTGCTCCCTGTGCTGTAAAAATTCGATTTTTATAAAATTATGTAAATTATTATTATTTTTATGTTAGAAAGAGAAATGGTGATATTGTATGTGCTTTTTAAGGAAACTTTAATACAGACTGGACGTTCAATACATTAGTTCACTATTAATTGATTTTTATTTCTAAGTTTACTTGAACGGCACATTTAATCTTATCATTTCTATTTATCATAAAAGTAATAATAATTTGTTTGATTTAATGTTACAGCATTGCCAGAACAAAATACAATTTTTCGATGCAAGAATTTAAAAAGCTTATTTTTTGGCGAGGTTACATTTGAAATTGTTTTGAAAAAAATTCTGTTAATTAAGTAAAAATTACTGATTTCAGGAAGATACGGTGTTTGTAGACCACCACTGTCACGTTATCTAGCTCCATACGTTCTCCCCAATATAACATCAGGACGGAAAACCAAGTCATTCTGAGCATGGGTATCTGGTGATGGGCCAGGAACTCTTGTTCAAATCAACCGTAAGCTGAATGCTAAAAGGTATATTCATCTGCTAGACAACTACGTGCTACCCCACATCAGAGATAAATATCCAGAGAGAGAATATTTCTACATAATAGAGGATAACTCTCCTGTTTACACTGCAAGGATTGTGCGAAATTGGCATTCCAATCATCCATAATTAAGGAGATTGCCATATCCACCACGTCCACCGAACCTTAATTACATACAATATGTTTGGGCTACAATGGTGGCAGATTGGAAACCAAACTATGCTTCAACAGAAGAAAACCTACTTCTAAGAGTATGGAATAGTTGTGTAGCAATGTTGTTGTTGATGCCAATGAAGGGCCTATCAATTACTAAGGTAATAGCAAATTTAAGTCTTTAATATAAATACTTTTTCACGCTGAATCAAATATTTTATTTTTTTGACAGGTGGGTGTATGTGATTTAAAATTGTAAATACGTTTAGTTGTTCAGATGGTCAGTTGAATTACAAGAATGTTTTATTATAGAATTCTGAAAAACCAGAAGCCTCGATGTTAAAGGAGCTGTCATGGGCCACGAAAGCCAAATCAGTCTTGCCTAAAAAATTAATGGAGCTTCTTCCAAAATACAAGTGAGACTTGGTGAAGAAAGGAAATGTTGAACGGATTTTAATAAGGACATGGGCACAGTCTAACAGCTATGACCCTGAAAATTTATTCATGAGACTCTTTCATGATGGCATTAAATATCTTCTCAGCTTTGTAGGCAAATTGTATCAGCAGTTGCTTATTTACATCATTTAAGCTACGTTCACAGAGACTTAAAGCCAGAAAATGTTATTTGATTAATAAAAATCCAAAAGGAGGGATGCAATCTTATCTGTACACTTCATGCGGATCGCCAGCTTATGCTGCACCAGAATTAATTTTAAGGAATAAGTATTTAAGTTCGGTAATTGATATTTGGAGTCTGGGTGTCTTACTTTACGCTCTTCTTTGTAGATTTCTTCCATTTGATGATAACAATATAGAAAATCTGTACAAGAACAACTTTTAACCATACATGCAAAAATAAAAAATTTGATAAGATTTCTAAAAAATCCACAGCATACTTAGAGTAGAATAAATTAAATTGTATAGTAAATTTTACAAATAGGCAAAACCCAAAAAATTACTATACTTTCTAGTATGTTCTACTATGCGTCTACGAGAAAAATTAAAATTTTTAGGCAAATTTTATCAGCAGTTGCTTATTTACATAATTTAGGCTATGTTTACAGTTTACTTAAAGCCAGAAAATATTTTATTAGATTAATAAAAATTTTAAAAGGAATGATGTAATCTTACATTTCATGTGGATCGACAGCTTATGCTATACCAAAATTAATTTTAGGGTCTAAGTATTTAAGTTTGGAAATTCATATTTGAGTCTGTTAAATTTAATGAGTATTGCAAATTGCAATTACTCAATTTCAAATTCAGGAGGTTTGTTCACCTCGTTGGCGCTCTACCATGCACGGTGGTCCTCGGCAAAATTCAACAGAAACGTGTTTGCACTTTGGATTTTCCTTTTGCATATGATTTGAGGCACATTTCAATAGAAACTAAAATCGAGGAATGAGCACTTTTTTTTAATTCAATTTTGAAAATTTTGTATGGGTAGTCAATGACGAAAATTTTTTTTCATGGGTAATCTAGAAAATTTATTTTTATTATAGTGTTTAACAATTGAATTATACATTAATTACATATTTACAGTACACTTTCTCGCAAATATGTACAGAAGTGTATGTTACATTATAAATATAAATTTAAAATAATGTTTTTTTCTGTTGAAAATATTATCGTGGTAAAAGTTAATATAATCATATACTTTCAAAGTATTTTAAAAAATTAATTGAAAATGAATACTACTGGGCACTAATACATTCTATAAGTACCTTGTATTTTAGTATATTACTTTTTTATATATTACTATTTAGTATATACCTTTATATTCAGTCGAGATCAAAACCATTTGTAAACAAAGCGTATATATGTGTCGCGTATATTCATGAGTGTGTTGTCGAGCATGTGTTTGTATATCTGAAAATTCCAACGATGTTAGTGTACAATAATTCAGCCAGTCCTTTTGTAGCAGTCTATTTAACACCATGCTGCCGATTATTATAAAAAATCACGCGCGTACTCATGAGAAAAATCGCTCTGTTATTTGCTTACTTTGTTGGGATAAAAGTAAACGGATTATTGACATAACATCAGCTTTGAGAGATAAAATATGTAAACTGTTTAAAAGTTATGACGAAAAAAATGAGTGGCTTTCAAAAGTAGTGTGTGTATCTTGTAAGTCCAATTTATACCGTAAAAATCTCGACGAAAAAAAGATCTCGCCAATAGATTTTTCGCAATATAGGTTGAAGAAAGATACAAGATCAAATGCAAGTGCAAAGTGTAATTGTTTTTTTTGTGAACGAGCAAGAAAGAAATGCAAGGACAAAGTTATTCCCAATAATGTTTTTGGAACTCAACGTAAGTCTCAGCTGAACGAACAAAAAAAACAAAACCTCCAATTATGAAATGCTGCTCAAAATGTTTTTCTAAAATACATGCACGTAAAAGTCATATTTGTAGAAAAGCTACTGTAGTACGCACAATTTCAAGCTGTGTTACTTCACTAGATTTGAAATCTAAAGAACAGATAGCTTCCAATTTGTTAAAAAAGGTTCTTAAGGAGAAAGGTGAGTCAAAGTCAGTGAAATTATCGCAACAGCAAGGGAGGCAGCATCTTCAAGTGACAATAGGAAAAGTAAAAAACCAAAAGAAACTTTATTTACTGTACAAGACATTCAAAATATTAGAAATATATTTAATTTAAGTTACAAAGTTACTAGTGGCATTGCAACAGCTATTCGCGTGGCAGCGAAAAATTCTAAAATTATTGAATCTGATCTTAAGAGAAAATTATTAGATAATAATCACATTTTGGATCACCTATTCGATCGTAAAACTTTTGATTTTACTCATGTAAAAGGGGTTGATGTTTCTAATAACTCGGAGCATGTAGTGTATTGTACTAATTTAAAAGAACTGATTGAATTTGTAACGGAGTCACGTGGTATTGAGGCAAAGCATTTAAAATTTGGTATTGATAGTGGAGGCGGTTTTTTAAAAGTTTGCTTGAGTATACAATCGACGCTTAATAGTTTACCACAAGAGAATGCAAAAAAACGCACTCGACAATTGTACAGTGATGGTGTAGCAGCAAAAAAATAGAAAATTCTAGTGTAAAAAAATTGTTTATTATAGGTATAGCTCCATGCATTCAAGAAAATTATGAAAATGTCACACAACTATGGTCGGAATTAGGGATTAATGATTTTGAAGGAACCGTTGCTACAGATTTAAAACTCGCGAATATTATTGTCGGTATAATGTCTCACTCGAGTATGTATCCATGTTGTTGGTGCTATGCAAACAAAAACAGTCTCCACGTCATTGGCGAATACCGTACTGTAGGTAACGCGCTCAAATATTACATTGAATGGAGTGATGCAGGTAAACAGAGACATAATGCTAAAAACTTCAAAAATTGTATACACCCACCCATTATCGAAACAAATAAGGATAGATTAATTTTAGAAGTAATTCCTCCGCCAGAACTCCATTTGGTACTAGGGGTTGTCAATACATTGTATTCACACATGTTTAAAGAATTTGAAAAGGAAGCCAATGATTGGGCAGAACACTGCAGTGTTTAGCGTGAAAGGACTCACGGAAGTCCTTCTTTTAAAGGAAACAGTTGTAAGATATTGTTAAATAATATCAATTTCTTGCGATCCAACCGTAACCTGGGTTGTTTAAAATATGTGGATGTATTTGAAAAGTTCAAAACCGTTGTTGACTCTTGCTTTACTGTTTCTTTAAATCCGAAATTTGTTGAATATATAGATGCGTTCAAAGATGCGTATCTATCTTTAGGTATATCTGTAACACCGAAAGTCCACGCAGTTTTTTTCATGTAAAAGAATTTTATATTGAACATAATCTCGGTCTCGGCTTTTATAGTGAGCAAGCTATGGAAGCAGTGCATTATGATTTTTCCAAAACATGGGCTAAGTATAAAGTATCAAAAAAACATCCAGATTATGCAAAAAAATTAAAAGCAGTCTGCGAATATAATTCACAACACATTTGAAATGTTCTTATACTTATTAATCTTATTATGCTTTCATTGCAGCATAAATTGTGATTATTTCTGTATATATTTTCGAGAAAGTGTACTGTACATATGTAATTAATGTTTAATTCAATTGTTAAACACTATAATAAAAATAAATTTTCTAGATTACCCATGAAAAAAAATTTTCGTCATTGATTACCCATAAAAAATTTTCAAAATTGAATTAAAAAAGTGCTGATTCCTCGATTTTAGTTTCTATTGAAATGTGATCCTGAAAGGGTCTCAAATCATATGCAAAAGGAAAATCCAAAGTGCAAACACGTTTCGGTTGAATTTTGCCGAGGACCACCGTGCATGGAGTTTGCGCGTTCAGTGAGATGCGAAATTTCACGCGGAAACGTGACGTCCGGCAACCCAACCTTACTTGGGCAAAGCCCGTATTACACTTGCAAATTTTCAAATCGTTCTTGGCAGATGTTCTGCATGTCGAGTACACTCAACGTCAATAAATTCTAGTCGATTGTTTTTCAAATGGTCCAATGAGATTGTCAGATTCACTGGAATTAACCAATAAGGCGGCACAATTTCATAAAATTCGACCAGAATTTATTATATCGAGTGTACAACTATTACTAATTGCTCTATAGAACGTTGATTTTTAACCTTGAAACATATAAATTATTTATTATAAGATCCACTGTCTTTAACTTATTAAGGACGTTCAATAATAAAATTTGACGATAAACTCGATTATTTTCATTTTATTTTCTGATACTTTGTTAATTTTTAGTGCAGAAAATGATTTTGTACTGGCAATATTGGCCTATAAATAATTATAATGAATTTAATAGTTATTTATACGCAGTTTTCCTCCGACCTTTATTTCACACAATCCAGCATGTTCCTACATTAACCGAATCCTATTCCGTGTCCAAATGTACTATATACTTTTTTTTTTTTTTTTTAATTTAACGTCGCCATGTTTGTGCTTCCATGTGGTGCTAATCGACGACGGGGGTCTGCGGTATGTTTGTAAACAAAGCACATGTAATTGTTACAGTGGTGCTTGTATCAATCGGCAGAGACTAGGATTCGAACCGGGGTCACCGGCGTGGGAATCCGACACTCTACCGACTGAGCCGCCGCAGGCCCCCACAAATACGCTACTCCACTCAAATTTCAAAGATAGTATTGCCATTCTTTTAAAAATGAGATAATATTCCATATTGACTATCACATTTTGAAACTTTTTTAAAATTAATAGCTCTTATTGACATGCAGTACTGAGAAATTGTTCGTTGATTGTTTTTCACTCGGAACAGTTTCTTTAAAGTAAAACAATGTAAAGTCCAGGCACTTGAAGACATTCCAAAGTACGAAAATAAGACTGCCTTCTGTATTGATAAATTCGAAATAACAACATTCAATACATTTCCAAGTACTACATTGAAACGATTGATATTAATTTTAAAAAAGTTACAAAATGTTATAGTCATAATGTAATATTATCTCATGTTAAAGAGAATTGCAAAATTAGCTTTAAAATTTGAGCGTAGAAGTTGGAATATTATACAATTATAATTTAGGATTAAAATGAATAAAGAAAGTCTATTTTATACAGTTATAAGGACCTGATACAAATTTTGCAAAAAATTATTACGAAATAATAAAATATTTCGTATATTAGGATTAAATATGTACATACGTTTCATTGTCGTGCTCGGAAATTGTTCGTTAGCCGTAAAATATAGACTGTCATCATATAATACCTCCCTCTGTGGTTACTTGGGTTGACGCGTGGCCGAGGCACGAGGAAGCGCAGCGGTCCTCCCGGTAGGGCTTGTAGCCGGATGAATTGCTAGTTTGCCCGGAAATCGGAAGGTAACTAAATGGTAACCGAGCACACTCTACACACATTTACTCTTATAATCATTACTCTACACTTACCACACGCACTACACTCAACAAAATACTCAAACATCTTCTCTCGGGCGGTACGATAGTCGTGAGGTAGATAAACAGAAAATCACTCGACCCGATTGTTCTCGCGCCGGGACACGCTGGGAGTGTCCAGACCCCTGTCGGTTGTTCCCGGCATGGGCGAAGGGCTGATGTGAGCCTAGGTCTGCCAAGGCGGTTAGTTTCGGTGCGGGATCAGAAGCCGGCCGCTTCGGACCCTAATCACGAAGTGCGTATTGGGCAGAGGGATCGGAACCGCGGTTGCTCCGAGCGAGCCATGGCCCGTCCGTATATTCCGGCACCGGGAAAACGAAGGCTGGACCTCAGGGAACTGGGGTAGGATCAAAGTATCCGAGGGTACACCCGTTCCCAGATATTTCGGCCCGTCTCCATACGCACGATACGCCGGTTAAACAATCAAGAAAGAAAATGTTCTAATGCAATAAAAAGATGAACCAGTACCCTACTGAAAATAGGTTCTTAAAATTCATTAAAATACATAGAGCTGATATTCAATAAATTTGAAAGACCGTTCTTGATCATACTTCTACCTATTAAAGATAATTAAAAAACATAGAGGTTATTAGAAACCATTTAAAACAATTAAAAGTAATAAGATATAGTTAAAAATTTTCAATAAACTTTAATTGGTTTTTAATAATTAAATTCAATTTAAAGACATAGGAATTCATTGGACGTTATTCAGAAAAAAATAATTAAAATTCATTCATTTAATTGTTTTTTAAACTGTACATGGAGAGAAATCGTCCGGTAAATTTTACTAAATAGTATAGGAAATTTTACTTAAAAGTTGAAATTAATAAATTTTATATTTTTTATTGTTTTCTAAAATGAAAATTTATAGAAAACATTATTTTAGAATTTTTTATTCTTGAATTGTGTAGTGATAGTATAGTATAGTTAGATTTGTATAGTATAGTTTAATGTTTAATGGAAATGATTATGAGGTATAAGAGATGATGATGATAATGATGGTAATGGTGATGGTCGGTGGGTAGGAGAATAACATTTCGCTCACCGCAAATAACGTTTAATGACTCTATTTAAAACCTAAACTAATTACTAATTACTAACCTAACAATACGTTATAGATATTGCAGTACGTACACGCTCACATATGATTTTATACGTAACCAAATGGACTTATATATTAACCAAGGTGAAATTCGGGCGCTTGCATATTTGGATTAATCGTCCAGCCTCTAGCGGCAGATGCGCGTATCGCACTGCGATATTCGTTTGACTTAAATATTTGATTGGTTGGGAAGTTACGCGCGAAATTCGAATTTCGTGCATAAAAAGCGAGTAATAATTATAACGTGAAAAACGCGATTTGAATATTCAATTAAATATTCAATTATTACGTTGAAGTACATAATAATACTAAAATATGCATTATTTTATTATTGTATTATTTTATTTCAGAAATTAAAATTTTTACATCCAACATTTAGGTATAAAATAATATCCATTTGAAAGTAGCGTTACGTAAGTAACAATACAATTTTCAACATCTATTCTACGCAATACATGTTAGTATACTATACTATTATCATATATCTTATATGCTGAGTAATGTGTATCATAAAAGCAATCTTGAAATTGTTGACACAATACGAAAAATTCTGGTTCGTGAATGAAGATTTCAGTAACAAAATAGAACTGAGGAGTATCTTCTGAAAACATAACTAAAACTGTATTTCGCCTGATTCTATTTTCATTAAAATCAATCCACTTAGTAGTCGTTACTATATTTTTCATAGGCTTAGGTAACATCGTAGTAAATTTATTAAAATTTTCTATAGATCTAATCAAAATCTCTTTCTGTTTACCGAATAAATATGATGGATCACATATTTTATTATTAAACCTATAAATTTGTATCATTTGATGCCTAACAGCTACACTTCGACTAATATTTAGTTTACTAGGAGTAGAATTTCGAAGGAGCAGTTAGAACTCTACGCATTTTTAGACTCAACAAACATGATATACGAACATACGAAGGAAAATTTTACATTTTATATAAAATAAAAGTATATAAAATTTTATATTTTATATACTTACATCATCTTTTGAGTCCAAGAGAATTCGCTTCGTCGAAGTCTGCTTTGAGATCACCCTCAATTTCATGTTCAATATTCACGTTCACGGGTACAAATTTAGGTTACGTTTCCTGAATCTGACGGGCTCACTGTTGTTGTTTCGCGTTGCGGTGCTCAGGGAGATATAGAAAGCGTCTCCCTGGCGGCAATGCCCGAGTTCGCGCATGCGCATAAGCGCGAATCGAGTACATTTGCATTTTATAGCATAAAATGTGATATATTTCAATAAAAATTACTATACTTTCTGGTAAAAATATCTACAGAGTGCTATAATAGTCATAACCTCAATTTTTTACTAAACTATATTGTAATTTTTCCTATGTAGTTAGGCAATTTTTTATTCATGTTTTGTAAAAATTAACAACGTATTTTGTAAAAGTATTGTAAAAATTATCAAAAGTATAGTAAAAAGGTCATTTTTGGTAGTCTATGACTAAATTACTATACTTTTTAGTGAAATTTACTAGATGCTTCGTAATATTTACTAGACGATTTTTCTCCGTGTAAGTATACGTCTATAAAACTTCATTAAAGTTCATAAAAAAGTATACCAAAACTGCTCATTCAAAATAATTAAAATTAATTAATTACAAAAACATCATAAAAGTTTATTCAATGTTGAAGTTCGTTGATCGTTAATAACATTTTTGCTCATTAAACTTTATTTAGTCTCAAATAATTTAAAGATACAGGAATTCATTGGACGTTATTCAGAAAAAAACAATTAAAATTCATTCATTTAATGGTTTTTTAAACTGTAAGTATGTGTATAAAACTTCATTAAAATTCATAAAAAGTATACCAAAACTGCTCATTAAAAATAATTAATATTAATTAATTACAAAACATCATAAAAGTTGATTCAATGTTATTGAAGATAATTTATCGTTAACAACATTTTTGACGATTAAAATTTATTTAGTTGCAAATAATTTAAATACATAGGAATTCATTGGATATTATTCAGAAAAAAACAATTAAAATTCATTCATTTATTTGTTTTTAATAAATGTATGCAAGTGCATTCAAGTTTATTAAAATTTATAAAGGTCTATACTGAAATTGAACATTAAAAGTTTTTAATGTCAATTAATTATAAAAATTCATTAAAGTTGATTTAATATTATTAAAATTAATTCATAGTTTGATAATTGAAAACGTCGATGTTTATTGGAGTTATAGAAGTTAATTAAAAATGATTGGACTTTAAAAATTTTTAATGAAATTTAAAAACCTATTTTCAGCAGGGTAGGCAGGTAAGTCCCAAACCTGCCAGGAAGTAATGGTGGTAGTGGAGCAGCTTCCTTCACACACATTGCCGTGTGGCAAAAAACAGCCCAGCCGCCCGCAGATAGTAACAGTCCAGGAGTTCGTGAAGCGTGGACGAACACCTCAAAAAGATGGGAAAACGGTTGGAGAGGCAGCCTGGTGTCAATTTCGACATCAAGCACAGCTTACCCACCCTCGTCGAACGTTTCGACTTTTGGAGGGAACGCCTGCTCACCAACACCGAGGAGCATAGCGCGACAGATCCTCTGGGAGCCGCCGCTATCTCAAGCAAGCAGCTTCAAAATAAGAGGGTGCGATCGCGATACGGTGACTCCGATAGTGCTAAGTCTTCAATTATTGACAAGAAGGCTAGATCCACCGCAAGGGATTGCGACATGGAAAACGCCCTGCTTACTGGTGGTCGGACGAAATAGCGCAACTGAGAGCGGATGCGAAACGCCTCAGAAGAAGGGCGCAAGCGGCTCCGATGCGAGTTCAACCGGAGGAAGGCACAGTGCTGGAAGAACCTGACGGATGAAGTCAATCGGGACGTGTGGGGCTTGGGCTACAAGATCGTGACAAAAAAACTCTTCGTGCTCCCAAATCACCATTTCGATGAGAACACCATGGCTCGCATCGTGGAGACTCTGTTCCCAACACATCCGCCAAGGCAAGACCAGGAGGAAGCCGCTGAAGTAGGTGAGATTCCCCTATTCTCCACCGAGGAGTTGCGGACTACACAGCCGTTACATAGCAAACCGACCCACTAAAACCTACCACCCATTCCTCTTCTGGCGGAACCCACCCTGGTACCGTTTATCACATTACCTTAGGGTGGTGTCATTCTAGTATCGTCTCGACAACCGCTGCTGCCTTGACCTGAAACAAATTTAAAAATTCATAATTTTAAATTTCCTGAGGGAACGTGAGATTTTTCGCCCACGATGTTCTCAGGCGTGAATTGTCCGACCGAGCCGATAAGAGCTGTTCTTTTTTCGATCCACTTTTCGCAGACGAAAAACATGTGAAACGCATTGTCGCAATCAGCAGAACAGAAGACACAACTCGGGCTCTAAACCTTCCCCATATGACTGAGGTAGGACCAGAAGTACGAATGATCAATCAGGAATTGTGTAAGGTAGAAATTTACCTCCCCATGATCTCTGTTAATCTAAGGGGCCAGCTGGTCTATCAGACTTGCCGTCCATTTACCCTTGGTCGTGGTTGTCCAGAACCGCTGCCACCTTTCCATGGTGCGTTCCCGTTCCTCTCTATGGACTGTTGTTCTGTCCTCTCTTATTTTCTTCCGTTCGTAGATTCGCTTGTGCTCCGCCGCGTGTAGGTCGATCCATATGATTCCTGCAATAACGAGCACTGCGGGTCCCGAGACCGTGCGATAGGCGCTGGTGACTCTGAAAGCTCCTCTACGCTACGGTATGTGTCTTTCCCCATTGCATCGGCCCATATTTCAGAAACGTACAATAAGCTGGATGTAATAACTAACATGAGGAGTCGACGCTTGCTCGCTTTCGGTTCACTCGCGTTTGCCATGAGACGGCACAACTGTGCAGTCTTTTTTATCGCTTTATCCTCTGCATACTCTAGGTGACGAAAGAAAGTAAGCTTAGCGTCTAGTTTGAGTCCCAGATACATAGCCTCCTTGGTTGTTGATTACTCCGCATCTCCGGCATACATGGGGAAGATGGTCTCAATCCGTTTGCGTTTAAAAAACAGATGGGAAATTCGTGATCAGCTCGATGCTGTACCCTATACTAAAAAGAAAATCATCTATTTATATTATTCTAGAGTCGAGATAATGAAGATTTGAAGCCTGAAAAGCATAATTCTCGCGCGCGAGACACCACGCCGCTGCACAGTGGGACGCATGGCTAAAAATGCGATCAAAATGTTGCTTTACTATTAAATGTACCTTAAAAAGACAAAAAATGGGACTCGAAAGGTTTTGACCTCAGGAATCCAAAACCGATTCCCCCAAAATAAAAGAAAAATTATAAGGGTGAAACAACCCTATATAATCGTGTATGTTACGATTTCGTAGCGAAGCAAAATTTCTACTTACTTCGATATCTCAAATTACCCAAACTATTTTTTTTTAAACAGACATGTTGAGTACGTCTAAAAGTATTCACCAAAAAATTTTGAACCCCTTCCCATGCACAGAACCCTTTAAATTAGGGGTTCAAAGGGGGTCGAGAGCGGAAAATTATTACTTCCGTCTTCAGCATATCCAAAGTATTTTATTTTTTAAACAAGCATGTTCAGTGCGTCTAGACGTATCCTACAAAAGATTTTGAACCCCTATCCATCAACTAAACCCTTTGAATTAAGGGTTGAAAGGGGGTGGAGAGCGAAAACTTATTACTTCGCTCTTCAGCATATCCAAAGTATTTTATTTTTTAAACAGACATGTTCAGTACGTCTAGAAGTATCCACCAAAAAATTTTGATCTCCTATCCATCAACTAAACCGTTTAATTAAGAGTTTGAAAGGGGGTGGAAAGCGAAAACTTATTACTTCCCTCTTCAGCATATCCAAAGTATTTTCTTTTTTAAACAAACATGTTCAGTACGTCTAGAAGTATCCTACAAAAGATTTTGAACCCCTATCCGTCAACTAAACCCTTTAAATTAAGGGTTGAAAGGGGGTGGAGAGCGAAAAATTATTACTTTCATTTTCAGCATATCCAAAGTATTTTCTTTTTTAAACAAACGTGTTCAGTACGTCTAGAAGTATCCACCAAAAAATTTTGAATCCCTTTCCATGCACAGAACGCTTTAAATTAGGGGTTGAAAGGGGGTGGAGAGCGAAAAATTATTACTTTCAAAGACTTAGAAAAACTTGTATAGGGTCAAAATTTAGGGTTTTTTATGTAGAATCAATAGCTATGTGGCGCTTTTCAAAATTTTCAAAATGACGGTCCCAAAAACCAGATTTTCTGACCAGTTTTCCGAAATTTTTCCGATTAATCGTTCATAAAAATATAGATAAAAGACGAAAATTGTGAGTAAAGGTCATTTTATATGTTTTCGGGTACGCTGAATCCGAATCCGCTAATCCGAATCCGAAACGCTAACCGTTTAACCTTATCACTGCAGGATTTGATCTAACCTCAAAAAATACCTCAAAAACGCTCAAACAGGCATGATTATGGCTAGATAAAGGTTCGTGACGATGCAATTGTTCGTTTCAAGGGTTGCGTATTTCAAATCCAAGGTCCGTTCAGCAAAAATATTTTTCAAAAACGCTCAAATAGGCATGATTACGGCCAGATTAAGGATCGTGACCATAAATTTATACGTTTTCGAGATCGCTGATTTTAAGTCTAAGGTCCGTTTCTTTTCGAACAGATCGCTGTTGCAATCCGTTCAAATTGGTAGCTCACATAGGCAAATCATTACGACCACTACCAGCTAGGCTTTGCAGACTTTTCGGGCTTGCTTCTGCAGAGAATATGATTTGTAGTGGATGTAGGAAAATATCATATACTAGTAATGATACTCATAATGAAGACGTGAACCACAATTCCAACAATGATAATACTCATGATGAAAACGTGAATGACAATTTGAACAATACTTCTGTATCTAACAGTGCAAATGAAGATAGCCTAGAGAAGAATGTGCAATTAGATCTTGACAGTTCGACTTCTTCAAATGCTGAGGAAAACCTCCATGAAATCATCGAAGGTTTAAGAGAAAAATTTTCATCGTTGTCAGAGCACGATCCCGACAGGATAGCTATTCTAACCATACTGCCATCAAAATGGTCAATAGAGAAGATTTCTTCTCTATTTAATACTACGACTTACTCCATTAGAAAAGCTAAAGAATTAAAAGCCACGAATGGCTCTTTTTCTAGACCACCCCCAAAAATAGGTAAATCGCTGCCACAAACTACGGTTAATAGAGAGAAAAAAATTCTATGAATGTGATTCTAACAACAGAATTCTCCCATGATATAGAAATAAAAAATCTGTTGAGATTGATGGAGAAAAAGACCTCAAACAGAACAGACTGACATTGTTTAGCTTAAAAGAATTATATTTCAAATTCTGTGGAGAGCATCCAGATACTACTATAGGTCTTTCAAAGTTTTGCCAATTACGACCTCAAAATTGTGTATTACCCGGAAGTAATGGTACTCATATTGTTTGCGTATGTGTGATTCATGAGAATGTCAAGCTTTTGCTCGATGCCATCAATTTATCTGACCTGATGGCTAAATCGGAATTCCCATTAAAAAACTATACCGATTGTCTTAATCTCATGGTATGTCGTAACTCAAATAGAGAATGTTTTCTTAACGAATGCAAAAACTGCCCTAATTACGATAAGCTCAGATCCCAGCTTGAATCAGGTTTGGAAAAAGCAGACGTAAAGGATATAACTTTTAGCTCTTGGCATTCGACAGATAGAACAACTATGATTACATCAAACACAACTACTGAAAATTTCCTCGAACTTCTTGGTCATCGGTTAAAATCATTAAAACCTCATGATTACATTAACAAACAACAATCAGAATATTTTAAGCAATTGAAGGGAAGCTTAAAGCCAGGAGAAATTCTTGTGCTACCAGATTATTCAGAGAATTTTGCTTTCGTTGTTCAAAAAGCAGCTCAAGCTTTTCACTATAATAATAATCAAGCCACAGTATATACTGTAGTTTATTATTATCGAGATGAAGGTGAATTAAAACATCGAAATATAATCGTGATTTGTGAATCAAATATTCATAACTCTGCAGTGGTGTATGTGTGTAATTCGATGATAATTGATTACCTAAAGAAACAACACAAAGTTACAAAGATTATCTACTTTTCTGATGGAGCAAAACAACATTTTAAAAATCGATTTAATATCCAAAATTTATGTAATCATGAAAATGATTTTGGTATCAAAGCAGAATGGCATTTTTGCGCGACGGCTCACGGAAAAGGCCCACATGATGGCCTTGGTGCAACTTTTAAAATAGGAGCTAGGAACACAAGCCTCCAATCAACAGCATTTTAACAGCTAAGCAGCTTTATGAGTGGGCATGCCATTCAATAAAAAATATAAAGTTCTTTTATTATTCAAAATTAACACATAGCAACATTCAAAAAAGATTAAAAATACGATTTGACGAGGCTTCTTCTGTCCCACAAATTTCAAGCAATCACTGTTTTATTCCACTACGAAACAAGAGTATTATTATCAGAAAATATTCAAATGATAAAAAGGAAGTTGTTGTAGAGATTTAAAGTATACCAGTCCATTTCTGGCCATAAACCTGCCCATTTGAGCGTTTGTCAGGTATTTTTTGAGGTTAAAAACTAATTTTTAGCTGATGGAACTAAACGGACTTCGGATTTGAAATCAGTGACCCCAAAAACGTATTAATATATAGTCACGATTCTTCATCTGGCCGTCATCATGCCCGCTGAGCATTTTTGAAGTACTTTTTGAGGTTAGCGACAAATTTTGCGCTTGTCGGGCTAAACAGACCTTAGACTTAAAATCAGCGATCTCGAAAACGTATAAATTTATGGCAACGATCCTTAATCTGGCCGTAATCATGCCTATTTGAGCGTTTTTGAAAATCTTTTGAGGCTAGGGGCAAATTTTGGGTTGAACGAGCTGAACGGACCTTGGATTTGAAATACGCGACCCTTGAAAGGAACAAATGCATCGTCACGAACCTTTATCTAGCCATAATCATGCCTGTTTGAGCGTTTTTGAGGTATTTTTTGAGGTTAGAGCAAATCCTGGAGTGATAAGGTTAAACGGTCAGCGGATTCGGATTCAGCGTACCCGAAAACATATAAAATGACCTTTACTCACAATTTTCGTCTTTTATCTATATTTTTATGAACGATTAATCGGAAAATTTTCGGAAAACTGGTCAGAAAATCTGGTTTTTGAGACCGCCATTTTGAAAATTTTGAAAAGCGCCACATAGCTATTGATTCTACATAAAAAAAACCCTAAATTTTGACCCTATACAAGTTTTTGTAAGTATTTACCATTTTTGGGCAGAGCCGTGTGCGTTTTGGCATGGATTGACCCATATATATATCGGACATTCCACGTCAAGTCAGTCGGTCAAAAACTTTTATCAAATATCGAACGGTGAAACTGGATAAAAAATAATGGAAAAGACTCTAAGATTAAAAGTATAAAGAGTTATGTAGATACTTAAAAATTGAATTTTTTATTATAAAGAAAAATTAACCTGGTCTTACTTGATTAGATTTGCATAATAGGTCCTATTTCTTCTCACCAATCGGAATTCGCCATTTTAAGTTTTAAGAAAATTCAAGCCTATTCTTCATACAATTAGCAAAAAAAAATTTCCTACACATATTTCTCTAAACCTCAAGAATTTCAATTTTGCGTTTTGGCATGGATTGACCCATATATATATTATATATATATATATATATATATATATATATATATATATGGATATTGAAAACCTAAAAGTACACCCTATGTATTATGGAAATGCGGAAGGAAGTAATAATATATCTTCTCTTTCCACCCTCTTTCAACACCTAATTGAAAGGGTTATGTGCATGGAAAGGGATTAAAAATTTTTTGGTGGATTCTTCTAGACGTACTGAACATGTCTGTTTAAAAAATAAATTACTTTGGATATGCTGAAGAGGGAAGTAATAAGTTTTTGCTCTCCACCCCCTTTCAACCACTAATTCAAAGGGTTTAGTTGATGAATAGCGGTTCAAAATCTTTTGTAGAATACTTCTAGACGTACTGAACATATTTGTTTAAAAAATAAAATACTTTGGATTTGCTGAAGAGAGAAGTAATGATTTTCCGCTCTCGACACCCTTTCAACCCCTAATTTAAAGGGTTCTGTGCATGGAAAAGGGGTTCAAAAGTGTTTGGTGGATACTTTAAGACGTACTCAACATGTCTGTTTAAAAAAAAAAATAGTTTGGGTATTTTTGAGATATTGAAAAAGTAGAAATTTTGCTTTGCTACGAATTCGTTAGATAGACGATTACATAGAGTTGTTTCACCCTTATAATCTTTTTGATTTTTGGGGAATCGGAGTCGGATTCCTGAGGTCAAACCCTTTTGAAACTCATTTTTTTTTTTTAAGGTACATTTAATAGTAAAGCAACAATTTGATCACTTTGTTGGCCATCCGTACCACTGTGCGCTGTCGCCGCTGTCGTTTCCCCACTGCGCTGCCTCGCTAGGCTCAAGGCTTGCGCTCGTACCTCTACTTTATTAATTTTTTGCACAACAATACAAAACTTTATATAATTTAATTCATTTTTTCATATACACTAACTATCTAATATGATGCAATTTTTTGAACCCTTAAGGGGGCACACCACCTTTAAAATCTGTAACAAAAAAATTAATTAAGAATTTTTATTTTGATATTTATTTTAATAAGGATTTTTTTTCCTGATAGTATACATAAAAACCTACCAATTTGTATATTTTTTACCTTCGTTGGACCTTCTATGCCTCCATGGCAAACCAGACTGTTTTCGAAGACTTTAAGCACTGTCCATAAGATTCCAAGTCTACGCATGGATGGATTGGGCTAAAAATTTATGGAGATACTCATTATAGTAGTACTTTTAATATGAGCGTAGGGATTTTGATTTGAACGAGTAGAAGTATTTTTTATATGAACATTGTCAATATAACACTTATTTTTTAATAATGTTATCACTTTTATAGATGTAAAAAATTTTCTACTCGTTCAAATCAAAATCCCTACGCTCATATGAAAAGTACTACTGTAATGAGTATCTCCATAAATTTTGAGCCCAATCTGTCCATGCGTTCACTTGGAATCTTACGGACAGTAAGCTGAAATTGATAAAAACAACATTTAGAGTTATTTAACAATTAAGTTACAAGTTCTAATAGATATAATTTATACTCATCTTATCAATTGCTATTATTTTTTTCTTCTTTTCAACGTAGCAGACAAACATCTGCAGCAGTGTACATCAATATTTTCTGGTGCGTGGAGTCCCATGAGTCTTCCTCCTCCTTGAATAACCTGAAATGAAAAAAAAAACACATAAATGAATAAATTGAGTAAACTGTACTTATCATACTAAACTCTTGAACGACACTTTCACACACTTCACTCAACTGCTTATTTATTTCATCAAAAGCCGATTGGGCAACTGGCTTGCATAGGTCCATAATCCCACAAAAAGTTGAAAGTCAGCGTGTCCATGTCCAAGTGCACGAGCAGACAGCACAGATCTTCTGTTCACTTCATATACATTTCCTTTGGCTCCTACTTTGTTGCTGGAGTTGATCGCTGCTATTTTACCACACTTTGAGCACACAATATCTATTTTGAAACCAAGACCCTGCACACCAGATTCACTTAATTGAACACTGCCATGGCACCGATTACAACACAGAACACTTCTAAGTTTAGAAAATAAAATTGAAGTGTCAATGATTCTGTTTGTTGTACCACTGGTGTCTCTAGCACTAGCTGTGTTTTGGAGTTTCCTCGCTGAGCTGGTGGATAGTCTTGGCTTCTTTTGTGAATCTTCCTTTTTTATCTCTTTTAGAAGACATTTTCACTACACTGATTTACACACATTCACAAATTGTCAAATGCAATTAAAACACTGTATGAGTTCAGTACATTAAAAATATTAGCTGTGTTTACTAACAGGTGGTTTGTAAACATAAAAGCCAACTGTCAAAAGTAGCAAAAATGTACGGGTAAGGTTAGTAAAAAATTCGATCTGATTTATCAACCTTTATCTCAAACGCATGTAAGTTCAACTATTCACCTGTAGTGGCGCTGAAGGATTCTAGCCTTCAAATTGGTTCCAATTATATTATATTTTATTGCTTTATAACTAAATAAAATAATCAGTCAAACATTTAGTTATAAATAATAATAAAATAAATAATAATTGATAAAATACCGAATTTACGCAAAATCGACAAAAAAGCTGTCTCAGTATTTATATTGTAACTTTAAAAGGAATTATGATATCTTTTCGGGAGCTTATTCTACGGGAAATTTCCTATAAATAAGGCAAATACAAAAAAAAACGATTTTTTGACAATTTAAAGGTGGTTTGCCCCCTTAATATTGCAAATTTTGTGGAAATGAAAGCCACAATATTTCTTAAAAAAAAAAAATTATTTTCGACCCACTGATATCTAACTAAATAAATTTCATTTGTGAATTACCTCAAAAACACTATATTTTCAAATATCCAAACGTAAATTGAATTACAGCTTTATTGCAAAAGTTATTGCATTTGTTTATACTAACATTTTTTGGAAGACATTAACGTTGAAAAAAGAACAATTTTCGAGTGCTACATGATAGTAGAACTCGTTTAAAAGAGAATGAGACCTCAAACGTTGCTCTTCACAGCCGAGATTCTGTAGAAATTAAGTTATATACAGGCGCTTTTTTAGTTGTAAAATGGTTTTTATCATTAATAATAAAATGTTTTGGGCTAAAAATTGGTATACATTGTTATTATAACGAAATCTATTTTCTATCAAATTTTGAGACCCTAAGCTTCTAACCTGCACGAATAATTAACATTTGAAAAAAAAGCGTTTTTTTGACAGTTTTTCTATTTTTTGTTAATTAACAAATTGACTATTTTTAACTTTACAGCGGTCATTTTGTAGGTATTTTGAATACTTATAACCGTAATTTTTTACTTTTTATGATTCTATTATTCGAGTTTTGTTAGGTGTCAAATATCGGTTTTCCCAACTTCTTTGATTTTTCACGCGCTCTAGTAAACAAATGAATGGTTTAAAACATATACATAATCTTTAGATGCATGTTTTACATAAATTTGTCATATCAAAGTCCGAGTATCAATTAATGCAAATTTTCCTATTTTCTCTGCTCGATTTCACTGGCCTAATATCACTGTATGAAGATTTTGTTGGGGATGACACTTATAAGATTTTTTCCGTCATCTTGCCGAAAACAATGTCAACAAAAACAACTATTTGTCGCTGTACATTTTTTATTTCGTTCGTACAACTTTTGCATTTTTATTTACAATTATGCGCGTTTCTCTCAGTCTGCCACGTTTTTTCCTCGCGTTTTCTTCTACTGCGGGCATGATAGTCAGGCACGTTTCGCTCTCGCTTAGTACTTCGATTTTTTTTCTTCAATTTTTCCATTGCGCAATTTTTGAACTCAGTTCCGTTATCTGATAAGAAAACTGTTTGAGCGCCGAATCGTAAAAATACATGCTCGTTCAGGTTTTTAATGATAGTCTGTGCATTCGATTTTCGTATAGATATGGAGTCTATGAAGCGAGTGAATATATTAAAGAAAAATCAACAGGTTCTCGTATCTTTGTGTAGATTTCGGCTGTCTGTCTATTACATCACCAACTACAACCTCCCATGGATGTGAAATGTTGCGAGTGGTGCAGGCTGGTAGGAGCTGCTGACTTTGTACCGTTGGCAGATCGTACAGTTTTGCAAGTATCGGTTTGCAGCATCAGGTAAGTAATTCAAGGAGTCATTATGGTGCTCCACGATATACTCATAACCTTCAAACTCCAGAGCCCATCTTGCAAGGTGCTTAGTGAGATTGTGCAGGTTATACAGCCACTTTAAGGTAACATTATACCAATTTTTCTAACTCTTCTCCCTTTTGTATTTGATTGCCCAAATGTTTTTCACAACCATATACAGTAAACATAGCTAAAAGCGAAACGCTGGGCTTTTCGCATAATGCACTCGCCAGTTTAAATAACGATCTTAATAACATAAAGGTATGAAGATACAACAATAAAGATAAATTCGTGTTTCATGTCACAAGAAGAAAAGTATGTTGATAGAATATTATATTTTATCTCATAGTTTTCACATTTTTAAGACACGTTAATTTCATTAGGGAAAAATTCAAGGAAGAATTACTTGAATTTTATAGCAAATTAGTAGACACTTTTTAGACTCATAAAAAGTGGTCGTACAAGGAGAGTTAACACCCTGCGGGAAACGAAATTCGGTCAGACTTTGGAACGTACCCAAAAATGAAGCCTTATATCCGTAATTTATTCTAATGGACCCTTGTTGTCGAGATATGAGGTAATTTATTCGAAATATTCGTTATTTTAATGAAGACAGGTACCTTTTCTTCTAACCATAACTATACAAGTTATTATTATGGATAAAAGACTCAAAATATAATAAAGAGTAGGCAAAAAGACCTTTAATTTAAGCTCATTTGAATGAATTGCGACAGCTAGGCCTTATTTCTGAGTACCAGAAACCTCCTACCGAAGTTTGACCAAAATTCGTTTCCCGGAGGCTGTGTACTCCCCTTGTTAGGTGAACTTATGGCGTGACGAAGAGCGTTTTTCGTTGATTTCGAGTTTTGTGAATATTTACGTTTGTATTTCTTACTGGGGCATACAAAGTCCATTCGGTGAAAACTCAGAATAGTCAAGAGAATCTCATAATGAACGTATACAAATTTCTTGGAGTAAAAAAACTGGTCTTAGGTGAAGTTATACCGTAACGAAGTAACGATAAAGCGTTTGTATTTTGCTTCCTCCTAAGGGGAGCTTTGCAATAGTAAAAAAAGGTTTTCCTCATAACTTGTTAGAAACATGTTTTGGGCCATTTAGAATGACAATACACTATTTAAAAAAATGTTCATATGGATGTGTGTGTGTATGTGTATGCGTGTGTGTGCGTGTGGTTGTGTGTGTGGTTGCGTGGGTGCATGCGTGCGTAGGTGCGTGTTTGTGTGTGTGCGTGCGTGCGTGTGTATGCGTGCGTGCGTGCGTGTGTGTGTATGTGTGTGTATGTGAAAAATATAGTAGAGTGTAACATGCATATTTTATATGCAGATATAAAATTCTCGTTTAATTAAAATACCTACAAAGAGAGTGAAAAGCGATCGGTCAAGGGATTGACACCCCCCGACATACTTAAGAGCAGAGCGCAATTATTATGCAATTTAAGAACACAAACAGACTTAGACTTTTTTGTTTCATTTCATTTCACATATCTACCCTAGCAAAATACTGCCAAAGATCAAACAGAGGAAAGTTAGCGAGAAAAGTAATCAGAGGCGGAAGGTGTCGAGAGCAGCAGGAGAATATGGTAAAATCAGACTATAGCACAGAGCCACACTATTGCCGTACGAGGTGCAACGCAGTCACAATGCACAAACCAAGTCTAAATCAATATGTGCACCATATACAAGGGGGGATCGAGTACCTCTTGAGGCACATAAGTTTGCATATACCGGATAAGCGGAGACAATGATGCAACAACATCAACACCCTCAGAAGCAGCGGCTGAGAACAGCCAACTGCGGGAGAGGAGTAAGCAGCGACGGCAAGAAGGGAGATCGATGCCGAAGCACGAGAATCGTGAGCGACCGATCTCGGCCGAACGAAGCCGAGCGACAACAGCCGCGCGGCTGGCCACGGCCGGCTGACAGCAATGGCGGTGAGCATCGAAAACCGTTAAGAGCGGCCGAGAGCAGCCGAGAGCAGCCGAGTCTTCTTGCGAGATCGAGATGCGCGCGCAAGTTTAACACGCAATACTGCCTGACGTCGGCGTTACCAATAGCCAACGATAATATGAGACGCAGCCAACCAGTAAGCAGAAGAAAAAAAAATCACAAATCAGTTGTTAAGAATAAAATAGGTGGCGAGTGGTTAGGTTAATGAAGCAAGAGAATAGGCGCGTAAACGACAGTCTTCTTTCAGTCATCAACAGGTAGGCTCTCGCCTTATACTCGGATTATCGCGGATTTAACTTTTATTCACTAATTTGATTTTTATCCAACTCATAACGTAGAGTCACCGATTAATTTTCGCGGAATACCGAACGCGACACGACGTGTGCTATTAAAGTGCGTGTGGATAAACGGGAAAATTTTAGTGTTGGAACTCGCGGATTGCTAGACTCAGCAAACTGCGAGACACAGATTTACTGGCGAATGACCATGCTGCCGCGATAGCATAATCTCGTTGTACTCACAAGGAGAACAACAATCCTGCGGAACTCGGATTTCGATGAGGCTTTGGGAGGTGCTTTCTGGTGCCTAACAATAAAGCCTAGCGCTCTTAGTTTGTTCTAATGGGTTCTTGTATTCGAAATATAAGCTATCTTACTCCGAATATACGTTATTTTAGTGAAAAAGGTACCTCTTCTAGTGATTATAAATATGCATGTATTGACACTAGAAAAACTGGCTTCAAAGATAATAAAAGTAAACAGAAAGTGCTTGAATTTGAGACATGTAACGTTAAAAAGTATTAATCCGAGCTGATGTTATTAACAAAGGAAGATAATGACTAAAAATGCATAAAGAATTCACCAAATTAAAACAGTTTAATTTCTACAAATATTCATGCATTTTTAGTCATCATCTTCAATTGTGAACAACTTTGGCTCCAAATAATACTTTTTAACGTTACAGGTCTCAAATTAAAGCTCTTTTTGCCTACATTTATTATCTTTCAAAGACAATTTTTCTAGTGTCAATGCATGCACATTTATAATGACTAGATGCGATAACTTTTTTCACTAAAATAACGTATATTCGGAGTAAAATAGCTTATACCTCGAATACAAGGACCCATTAGAATAAACTAAGGGTGCTAGACCCCAATTTTAGATACTAGAAAGCACCTTAAAAGCCTCATCAAAATCTGAGTTCCGCAGGGTTAGTGTTCTCCTTGTCAGTGCGTTTAGTTTTTCCGTGATTTCCTATCCAGAGTGCGGCGATTAGAGTCCAACAAACTTCAAAGAGACAGCCGCCAAACTCGATCTCGAGTAATGGACGTCGAGAACTGTTCTGCTAAGGACGTCCTGCCATTGCGTGGCACTCGAGCGCGCTTCGGGAATAGGAAGATTTTTCAGCTAGATTTAGATTCCATTTCTTTTGAATATTAATAAAAACGTATTTTTGATGTAACACCACATTTTGTGTGTGTTCATTTTAAACAGTCGGTCGAACCTGTAGGCATAGTGGAAACGAGCTGCTCAGTACAGGTCCAATGCTCGTTAAACCATACATTAGAAAAACCTAATTCCAAATGGAATGCGCAGATTGAAGAAAGGCTCTACGCAGCCTCGCATACTACCCTCTACTACACTGTGACCCCTGCGCCACAACACTATCCTACTCACTTTACACACACGCAGTAGTCACTGCCACAACACTTCCCTTCGATGACATAGAGAAAGCTAGTTCCTCAACACCCTGAAGCAGCCGAAGAAGATGCACAGTTGCCATCCCATAGAGCCTCGCATAGGCTGGAGTCGGCTGGTCCTGGCTGGGGTGCGCTGAGCGTAGTCCTGGGGTTCCCTTTCCTTGCTACTCTCTTCTCGACCCAACCTGAAAGTATATACAAAGGGTATTATTACCCTAGGAGGTAAGCAGAATGGTATTAGAATAATACCCACTTGGTTTGATATCCTGAAAGGCATAGATGGGATCACCTTGGGCGGACCGGCTGCTTCTCATATACATATACACATCCATATAAATTTTCTAAAAATAGTGTATTTTGATTCCTAATGTCTCAATACATGTATATAACATGTTTTTAATCAAACTTTTTAAAAAAATTTTGTGACGCAAATCCATTTTCTTTATATTAATATACATGTTCCATAAATTCTAGTTCTTACACACACGCACGTACGCACAAACGCATGCACGCACCTACCCATCCACACGCTCTCAGGTACGCACCATTTGAGGAAGTAATTTTTACTGGGGCATATAATGTTCATTTGGTGCAAACTCTGGGAAAGGTCGGGAGAATCTCATAACAAACATGTACAAACTTTTGGGAGTCATAAGTAGTGGTCTCAGGTAGAGTTTTGGCGTGACTAAGAGCGTTCTTCGCTGATTTCGCGTTTTATGCAAAATTACCGTTCATTATATACTGGGGCATATAAAGTCCATTTGGTAAGAAATCTCGAAAGGGTCGAGGAATCTTATTACGAACGTGCACAAATTTTTTTTGAGTCATAACAAGTGGTCTTTGGTTGAGTTATGACGTGAGGAAGAGCGTTTTTAGTTGGTTTCGTGTTTTATTCAAAATTATCGTTTGTATTTTTAGTGGGTAATATAAAGACTGTTAGTATATATATTGTCTAGTATGTTTTCGAGTTACGGTTCTCGCTCGCGATCGCAGCGCCCGCAAGCATGCGTTACTATTCGGTTCTATCCCCTCTTCGGCGATTACGAGACGCATCAGAAACTACGACAGTCTTGTAAAGACAGCTAACGTATACACACGTATTCGACATGTAACCGTTGTAATATCCGAATAAACAACTTATATTTTGTAACGCCGCACATTTATTGCTCATATTCAGAACCTCTCTTTAACAGATTATGGGCTCGGATTGCTCGAGTGCATGAAATACAGTAATTTGTGACTTATAACGTTCTGCAGCTTCTAAAACGAATATCATGTACGGGTCCAGTGGCATGAGGATTGAACTCCTGGATAAAAGTAACTCTGCTTATAAAGGCAGACCTGTGGGAATATGTGAGCGGAGTTACAGTAAAACCGGAGCCCGGAGAAAACAACGCGAACGCCGCCAACGTCTAAATGTGGATCAAAAGTGATCTGAAAGCCAAATCAGATATCATCTTGTCAATTTCGCTGAGCGAAAGCAACGCTGTTCAAGAGGCTCCCAATGCACAAGATGGCGGAAGGAGACGACGTTCGCGATCATCTCAACGGTTTATTCGACACCGTTGACAAGCTTAGAGAAATGAACATAGAAATAAACGAAGATTTGCTGATCATAATATTGGTGTATAGATTACAAGCAAATTTCGAGAATTTTCGATGAGCAATGGAATCGCGCCATAACCTGCTATCGACAGAAACTCTGCGCACGAAAATCATCGTGGAGATCGACGCTCGGAAGAGTGGCGCGCGAAACTAAAGTTCGGACGCAGTGTTCGTCAATACGAACGTGGGCAGGCGCGATCGCGAGCAGAAGAGCGAGGCAATTGCGAGCGGGAACGACACAAAGCAGAATAGTGTGCGGGAAATTCGGTGCTAAGTATGTAAAAAGGTCGGGGACAAGAAATCTGAATGTCGTTACAACAAAAGTAATAAAAAACAAATAGCTATAGTCTAATCAGTGCCTCTGCGTGTCAATCGATTGAGCACAGCCACGATTGGCGTCTAGATAGTGGCGCGACAACACATTTATGCAACTGTTTACATGACTTTCGTAAAATTACGGACACAAATCACGGAGTGTTGAATCTCGCAAACTACGCAACATTCGAAATTACTGCAAAAGGTGATAGAAAGTGCATCTCACTTACCGACGCGTCCTACGTCCCGGATTTGAGAACGAATTTACTCTCGTTATGAAGAATTACCGACCGAGGCTACGATGTCTTGTTTCAGGGAGACTGCGCAAAAATAAAAAATGCTAGTGGCAACATTGAGCTACGCGCAGACAGACTCGGAGATCTGTATTTCGTGCGTGTGTCAGATGAGAGCGCGTGTGTCCCAGCTGATTTGATGTCAAATAAAGTCTCGCTAGAGCTACTGCATCAACGACTCGGCCACGCAAATACGAGAGACATATACGACGCCGTGAACAAAAAAGCTATATCCGGCATAAAGCTCGAGGACCCGTCTGCTCAATTCGACTGCGATGTATGCATGAAGGGGAAAGTGTCTATGGCCCCCTTTCCGAAGTAATCTGATTGAACAACAGAAACACTGCAGCTAATTCATACATGATAATTGCCTCAAGATGCGAGGACAAAATTACTGATATCCAGAAGAAACTGACTCGCGAATTTGAGGTAAAAGATCTCGGTCGAGTTAACTACTGCTTTGGCGTAGAGTTTTCTCAAACTGAAGTCAAGTTACAATGTGTCAACAAGAATACATTCGCGAATTGCTCCATAGATTCCGAATGACCGAGTGCAAGCCTGTCGCCACTCCAGTTGATTCTGGCACAAAGCTAAAGAAAAATAAGAAACAATGCGAAGAGGAGAAGAAGATCCCTTATCGGAAGCTGGTGGGTGTGCTCACCTACCTTTCCACAACAACTCGTCCTGATATCGCCTTTGCCGTGAGCAGCTTAAGCCAATTTAACAACTGCTACAGAACAGAGAACTGGAAGGCCGCTAAGCGTGTTCTGTGCTATCTTAAGAGAACCCATCCAAGGATCCGTGGACGCAGATTGGGGTAATTGTACCCTTGATCGGAGGTCCTATTCTGGATACGTGTTTTTGCTCCGCGGCAGCCCAATTTCCTGGGACTCAAAGAAACAGCGTACCATCGCTCTATCTATGACGGAGGCCGAATATATGGTGATGTCAGAGTGCGTCAAGGAAGCCATATATTTACAGCGTTTTTTGCACTAGTTGGGTTTTGGCTGCCTTGCAGATCTGGCTGTTTTCTGCGATAACATGAGTTCGCTTATACTAGTAGAAAATGCGACATTTCATGCCAGAACCAAGTCCATCGACATTCGACATCACTTCATACGCCACGTGCTTAAGCGTAAATCGCTTGTCGTAACCTTCACTCAAATAGAAGAACAAATTGCTGATTTTCTAATAAAAGGGCTTTGTAAAGTTAAGCACATATGGTGCATGAAATCAGCTGGAGTCAGTGAAATTTATAATTAATAATTTAAATGTGTAAAGCCCGTGAATTCCATTGACTCGATAGGAAGTGTTAGTATATATATATATATCTATAAATTTATAAAAAAAAGAGAGTTCGATTACTCGGTTGACTACCAAAAATTTCATAGAGAAGCCTTTTTTTAGTACAAAAGTACCTGCACAACTCCAAGAATGATAGTAATAATAATACTACAATTTTATGATATTTATAGAAAGTGTGTTGTATATAGAGACTCTATATTTTATATATTATTCTATATCTATATTTTATATAGAGCTTCTGTATAGTTTTTTTTTTTTTTTTTTTTTTTAATTAACGTTGCCATGTTTGTGCTTCCATGTGGTGCTAATCGACGACGGGGGTCTGCGGTGTGTTTGTAAACAAAGCACATGTAATTTTTACAGAGGTGCTTGTATCAATCGGCAGAGACTAGGATTCGAACCCGGGTCACCGGCGTGGGAATCCGACACTCTACTGACTGAGCCGCCGCAGACCCCCTTCTGTATAGTTATGGGGCAAATGCCTAAAAACGTATATTTTTTACAAAATTTTATTTTTTTAACCAGTCTATTCAAAGTTATGCAGGATAATGTGTTAATATTTAGCAAAAATAAGCATTTTTGCAAAGTCTCCTGGTGACCATAACTTCCACGAACCAATTTAAAAAAATTTTGAAGTGTTTATAAAGTTATAAAAAAGAAAAATTTGGAACCACATTTCTTTTAAATCCAAAAGATTTAATAAATCCAAAAGATTTAAAAAAATGCTCAAAAATGGAAAAAAGAACCCTGTCTTTTAATTAATAAGGTACCTTAAATAATAGTATCTATATCGACATTATATTAAGGTAGAAATTCCGTCGATATCAGGGAGACTTAGAAAAAATTATTTCATTGTTATAAAATATTATATGTAAAATAACTATACAGCATTAATTATATATACACTTTATATTTACGAATAAAATTAAATAACCAAAAAATAACGACGAATGAGCTTATATGAGCTCTATATTGAATGTAAAAAATTAACGCTCGTTTACTACCTAACAAACTTTTATTTTGAAACTTATCATTTTTTGAGATACTTTTTAGAATCTTTAGGGATCGGGAAGAAAAAAGTACATGGTGTGTTTGTGTGTGAAGTGATCCAGGATGGCGATGACTACGAAGTGGAGCAGCCAGGAGTGTTACGAGTCCCAAGAAGGCGTACTTGCAGCAGTAACCTCGAAGAGGTTATGTTTACATAGCTGCTGCTGAAGGTGCAGTTCCCTGCTTCAAGTACTACAATTAGGTGAGATCAGTTTATTCATACATACATACATACATGCGTCTCTTCGAGTATGGAGAGGCAAGCCAGGACTCAAGCTGCGACACTGCATCAAATAGCTCAGAGCAAGTCTGCAGCTCCTCAGCAAGGTAAGAGTTCTAATTCTCTTTCTTTATCTTCTCTCTTCTAATACAATGTTGTGGGGGTGTCAAGTGATCAGTAATGTAGCCGCTCAGGCCAAGGTGGATCCGGATATGCTCTCCAGAGTTTCCAACCAGGTGAGAAATGCTCCAATACATTCTCGGTGTTTCATAGTATACTAATATGTTTTTGTGTTGTATTTTTAGGTTTGTACGAAAGCAGGGTTGGAGAGTAACTAGTTGAAAAGTTAAAAGTTAAGTTAAAAAGTTAGTAACTTTTAACTTAACTTAGTTATTTTTTGCAAGCACCTAACTTAACTAGTTAATTATTTTAGAGTAACTTGTAACTTTTCAACTTTTTTTTATAAGTTAATTGTACATTCAAATGAAGTCCAAAAAGATCGTTCATTTTATATATACAATAATTAATAAAACAACCCTAAAAATCGCTGTTATTATAATAATTATTTTAACTACGGTGATATTTTTTATTTTAACTTTGAGTTAAATCAACTCCACAAATTTCTTCATTTTAAACTTTATGATGAAAATGTTTAAGGAAATTTCTTAATTTTGAAGTTTTCACGCAAGGACAATTTTCAAACTAGTATATTTTTAATATTATATATTATATTTATTTTTTCTCAAATCTGAAGAAAATAGAATTTTGAGTGGCCGGCATCCTTAAATAAATAAACTTTCGAAGAACTATGAGATTTTTATATTTAAATCGAAAGTTTCATATTTAAGGTCGTTCTTTCAAGATATTCGACCTTAAATATAGAAATTTTATAATTTATTTACATCTTAGAATATGAGAAACGTTTATAATATGAAAGAAATGTACTTTAAGAGTGACTAAAAATATTTTGATAATACAAAATTGGATATCGCATCAAATAGAGAGTGATTTGACAAAAGTTGTTTCTTGAAAGATTATAGGGGAACTCACTAATATGTAAATTGAAAAATAATCAAAAGTTACAAAGTTATAGCCTATAGATTCTACTTCTTACGCAAAAACTTACAAAAATACGTGTAGCAACTTATAAACTTTTGGCTGTAGCTTTGCAGATTTTGATTGTTTTTTTATTTTTATTAAGTCCCCCTGAAACTTTCAAGGAACAAAATTAGGTTATTTTGTGAAAATATGAAAAAAAAATCTCTGAAAACTCAGTGTTTGTTTTTTATAAGCTAATCTCAATCTATTACGGTTAAGAAGAATTAGGATGAACGTATACATTTGAATTGAATATATCGTTTCCTTTATAATTTAAATCGTATTGTACTCGGGCATCATTGTGATTAAAATTCTTGGATTTGTTTCCTTTTGCTTACCTTATTGACTATGTAATATCAATCTACTTCCAATGTATATTATAAGAAACGCGATTACAGCGTATCTAATCTGTTAGAGTTAATGATATTTAATAACTATGCAGGTAAGGTTGAGGATTGCGAGACAAATTATAAGATCCACTTGTTTAACTGTAATGCTATACTTTAATATAAGAATAAACGTAATAATAAAACGCTTTACAAAAGAGACGCTTTCAGGCTATCGTCTTTTGGCTGACTAACGAGCGCTCGCGAGCGATCCGACTCCGATGCTCCGAAACGCGAAACGCCAGGCAAAAGGAAAGCGCTGGTAGAAAGAGGCAGCAAATACCCTCTGCTCTCCTACTGCACATACTATACCTAACCCCTATAGTGATCCACTGAAGCATTATCCTTAACACTTCCGACGTTTCTTGGGCTCACAGCTTCTTTAGCTACTAATCCTAGTTTATTACACATACTGATAAACTTATCTCTAGGTAGAGGTTTTGTTGAGAAAAAAATAAAATAAATTGACTTACTTTACCAAAGTTAAACTCTTATGGGATTTAACATGTAAATCTCTTTTTGATAGAATAATCCAATTTCTTTTATTTTTTTCGTGTAACTGAGTTATAGTACCATTCTAGATCTTATTTTATCTTAAAATAGACCTGTAAAACTATGATTGAAATTTCTTTCAACAATATTGCTTGTGGCGCTCAGCTCAAAATTTCATCGGTGTCTTGCAGAAATTTCGACCAATCAAAATCATCAGATTTGGTAATGCCAAAAATACTATCATATTCTGCATCAAATTCTCTTTCCAAAACACACGAATTAAAGTACTTTATCTTTTATAGTCTCGCAATAAAAATACATACATTTTGAGAAAAATGAAAATAATGCAAATAATCATGTTTTTCAGCTTGGCATAAATCCTGTAAGGGTTTGAAATATTTTTTACATATTTTGGGTACGAAATAGATCATTTTCTTAAAGTTTCAGAGTATTACAATTTTTCACTTGCTTACGTAACGTGGAATCACCCATATATATGGCGAAATATTAAAATGCAATAGATTTGTCATTTCCATTTTTCACCCAGTATTAAATCAAAATTAAAAAAATATATATAACTTCGAATATCTTAAAAAATAAAAGTCCTCATGATCTGGGATAATAACTTAGCCAAGAGATAGTAAAAAGCTACCTTTTTCGAAATTTTCAGGACTAATATAGTTTTACTTAAGTTATCGTTTGCCATAGAAAATCGATATTTTTACAAAATTATTTTTATCTCAAGTATAAAAAAATATAATGACTCAAAAAATTACAGAATAATCTTCTCCATTGTTCTACTCACCTCAATTTTTAAAAAAAAATTGTTTATCATATATTTCAGAGAAATCACCGTTGAAACCAAAAATGACGTTTCCGTGTATAACAAACGAAGATATCGATCTATACATACAAACACGCACGCACGCATGCACGCACACACGTATCCATACGGACATTTTACAAAAATAGTGTATTTTGAATCCTTATGTCTCAAAACATGTTTCTAACATATTTTTAGAAAGACATTTTTTTTACTATCACAAAGCTTCCTCTTTGAGGAAGTTGCCAACAATGAGTACATATTTTTGTGAGGTGGGTTCAGAATTCACCAGTACAATATTTGTCGTAGCAACAGTAATAATATAATATAATATAATATAATATTTTTGATTTATGCATCGGAAAATCCGTTTGGCCGAAAGCACTTGAAATTACCGAAGTAGTCCCTATTGACAAAGCCGGAGATAGATCTTGTGTATCCAATTATATACCTATCTCATTAATATCTAATATTGCAAAGATCTTTGGAAAGATAATTTAGAATTTAAGATAATTTAATAGACTATATCAGTTTTTAAAAATATACAGTATTATATCAGATCAACAATTCGATTTTGTCAAAAATACAGGAACTACAGATGCATTCAATTAATTATAAAACTAATGTAATCTACAATAAACGAGACAAAAGTAAACCTGTAATTGCTGTTTTCTTAGATTTTGCCAAGGCTTCGACACTGAAATTTCGCTAGAATAACTTGATAGGTATAGGATTAGAGGTAATACTCTACAGTTATTAGCTAGCTATCTCTGAAATAGGTCACAAAAAGTTAAGATACAAGCATACAAAAGTGAATATAAAAAAATTACTACTGCCATTCCACACGGAACAATATTAGGTCATCTGCTTTTTATTTTGTATGTTAATGACTTATTGAGGGAAATGTCATGCTGAGGACACTGTCATAATTTCTTATGATGATACTTGGTCCTCAGCACAAGACAAATTTAATTCGTACTTAACTCATGTATCAAATTGGTAGGCTGTAAATAAATTATCCCTGAATGTAAGACAGTCTATATGACTTTTGGAAATTATTCTAATAGTGTTTCCAACACACTAAGCGTTTCCATCCAAAAGCAAAAAATACAAAGGATTGAAAATCATAAATACTTTTGAATACATTTTGATTATAATATGAAATGGGGCAACACATTGAAAATATTACTAAAGGAACCAAATATTTAATTTTTATTTTTTCTACGATTGAAAAAGTACGAAAAATGAAATTTTAATGGTAATATGCCATGCATTTTTCCGCAGAATAATCAACTATAGTATAATCGCTTGGTGTGGTGCATACAAAATATAATTTAACTATTTGTAGAAGGCTTTTTATTACTCGTTTCAGATGTTATTTGTAAAAATAAACTCTAAAATTCTATACGAATTAACTAATCTTTATTTCTTGCCAACGTTTCGAATTTCTTTTATTAAATTCATTCTCAAGGCTTTAAAACATAAGAATAAAAAATTATTAAGTAAAACTTATATCATTAAAGCTCAGCACTGTGATGTTATTAATGCGAGCCCGTAATCAACAGTTGCAAATTGGATACTAAATTGAAAATTATTTAATTAAGATGTAACCACATTAATTAATTATTAACAACTTACGTTTGTCAATACCCGCGAGTGGCATCGGATCGACAGGCAATGGGAGGCCCGATCTTGACGTTTCTCCATTAGAGGGTGGACCGACAGTAAAATGACGAATTCGCGGAATACAGAGCAAAGCTTAAAATTAAAAATGAGGAGGAGAGGGAAGAAGGAATGGGAGAGGGAATCGACAGCATGAGTTCTTGTCAGGGAGTCAGGACGTACAGGACGGTAAGAGGTGGCACGCGCGAGTGTACTGTTCACCGCGTACGACTACACATACATATTTACGTATATAATTTAAATGGTATGCTCTTTCAAATGCATTATAAAAAATACAGTCAGGATTGTTAAAAATTATAAATAAAATTCTATGTCAGGGCACAATTATCCTTTAAATATAAGACAATGTTTAATCTTAGAGTCACTATTATATAATTATGTAAATTTGAAAGGAATATACTTAAATACCAAACGAAACCCTAGATACGAAAACAGTCAATTGCCGAAATTAAACAGAGCGATCAGTCACAGAAATAATTATGCGGTAGCTATTAAAATTTTTAACAGTTTTCCAAATGACCTCAAAAAACAAAATAAAAAACTTTTTAAGAAATTAAGTAAGATATACTATATGAAAGTACTATTGATTTATTATAACATAAAATATGTATATATAAATAGTATATGTATATATAACGTATACATAAAGTTTATAATTTCAGATCTTATATGGTCCCTTAATTTTAGTAGAACTATTTAGTATTAAAATTACCAACCTATGTACAGGTACCAACGTATACCTCTAATGCCCCATCTCCAGTGGTACTTTAAGTGCGTCTCGCTTTAAGATTCAATGATGAATAATATTTATTCTATTCATGTCAATAAAATCTGTTAAGTTGTAAAAAATAAACAAAAATATACTCTACCGATTGCACTTCTTCGAAATAGCCTGTTTGTTACAGTATCAATAATATTTAACATTCAAAGTTAAAGCGAGACTCACTTAAAGTCCCAATGGAGAAGGGGCATATCGGATATACTTAACGTAATTTATCTTGTTAAATAAATAAATAAATAGAAATTATTCAACAAAAATCGAAAATGCTTGTTGGATTTTTTAAATATTGTTCATTTAGCTAGAAATATTATTAGATATGTATAAATCATAAATTTAATCTATAGTCGCGAATCTGCGGTCTGTTTAGTCGCACCACACCAAGATTTATGCCTGACCTCAAAAATAACCTTTCACATCACGAAAATAGGCTTCTCTATCGGTGAGATATCACGCCTACCTGCATTATCCGGACTTTCTTCGGAATGCATCACCATTCTATTATGTTTTTTGGGTCATTGAATCCATATTCGTAATAAGTTTACCTCTATCGTATCAGGATTTATCTCTAAACTAAAATTACTCAAAATCGCTAAAATAACGACTTCTATACTCAAAAAATTAAATCTGACAACATATTTTAGGGTTTTCAGGGTCGTTGACTCCAAATCTGTTCAACTTTAACAGATTATCATTCATTCCGAACGTCAAGATCTAACCTCAAAAATATATTAAAACTGCTAAATAGCTGGATGTTTCGTTCTAAAGTGTAACTTAAACACATAATTACACGTTTTCGAGATCGATGAATTCGTATTTGCTTTCGAGGTGTTTTTTAAGGTTAGACCTGTAGTTCCGGAACAAATGTAAGCATTGTGTCAATAGAAAATTCTATCTTTAGCACGCAATATTAGGCCAGTCAAATTAGCCTCTGGAGACCCCGTTTTCTGCAAAAATTTTGATAGCAATTTTATTGTTGGAAATGGTCAGGAACAGTATGTAGAACAATAATATTTGAAAGGAAGCCACCAATTTTGTACGCTAACTTTTTTATAAACAATTAAAGTTCGATTTCGGCACTTTTTTTCACATTTCCCTCTGCGGTTTGAAAAATATTGATTTTAGCGAGAAAAGTTTCAAGTAAAAGTTGTTCATTATTCAATTATCTACATAAAAAGCGAGAGCACCCCTCTAAGTCTATTAGTTTACTTGCAAATTGGAAAAAACCACAAGACTCGTCCAAAACGAAAATTGTTAATAACTTTTGAAAAAATGACTTTATTACATTGATACTTTAGGAAAATGTACTACTCTATAGTCCAAAATAGCATGCCAAATTTCAAGCTTCTATCAATTACAGTTTTTGTTTCATAAATTTCTATATTTAAAAATTTTTTTTTGTCACAATACGATTTTGATGTGAAAAAATTATTCAGATTAGGCGCCGTCGCTTGAGATTAAAGTAAAAGAGTTATATTTCAATAAACTTTTTAGAAAACCACGAAATTTTAATTAAAAGAGCCCCAGGATGCTAATGTTTATAAGGTGCCTAATTAACTTTTTGTTCGAAGACAAGATTTAAGTCCAATCAAAATCGAATAAAGTCCATTGAAAAGTACTTATTTTATCTAATTTAAAAAAAAGACGTTTGTCTACGAGCATTAGGAGCCAAGTTACGTTTTTTTTATAGCAAGCCATTGCTCCGTAAATAAACAAGATATCGTCATGTTTGAAATCGGAAAATGCAGTTAAAGACTTGTAGTTTATGCATAATTATCAGTTGTTGCTCTCATATTGATTTTGAATTGTGAAAACTATAACGGAAAAAAGTGATCGGATAGTTACGCGCGACGGCGCCGTGGGAGACGGAGTGGGGGTGGGCTCGCGGGTTCACAGCTCGAAACTGAAAAGTAAGTTTCAAATCAGGACGTTCGGAAAAAATGGCGTAATTTAGCCAAATATGCTTCTTTCTTGCTCTTTCTTTTTTTAATTTTGGGTAAATTAGTACTTTTAAATTTTTCCTGTTTACGTGCAATTTTTTTTATTTATTGCATCTGTTAAATTTTATTAATTTTTGTATTTTGTACGCTAACTTTTTTATAAACAATTAAAGTTCGATTTTGTACTTTCTATTACACAATATTCCATTTTATACCAAAAATAATTATTATCAATATTAATGTATCTATAGACTATTTTTATTATGCTATTCACTGAAAATGATATAAAATAGTGTTGTTATGAGGTAATACAAAATTCGTAAAATAATAATTTTTAGTCTTTAAGAATTGATAAATATAATCAAAAAGTCTTCTGTGATTTTTAAATATGCATTATTTTGATAATAGACAATCAAAATTCAATCGTGTTGATATCAACTACTTAAATATTATTTGTACAGTTTACTTATTGAAGGTATATAAATTGACACCGAGGTGCTCCACCCATCATTACACGCCCACACGACAGTAAGTGTACGCAGTCACCTTAATGACCATAGACAGGCTCCTGTCAGGACTTTTATGATAGGGTCAACGTCGTATGGGCTATAAAATTCCATACGTGTCCACCCATGGTGCCAAAAGTCTCAGTCCCGGGATCCGACTGAATGTACTACTTTCCTAGAAGTAATATATGTGAACATCTGCTCCGTATACAAAGCAATATTGTAGTATAGTGGGGGTACAAGAACCACAGGTATAAAAATTCTACAGGGTCAACAGCATAGCACAGACGATTTTCGCCAGTTGTAGCGTAGTATTGAAGCAAGGAGCAGTGAATTTTCGTGTTGCGAATATTTCTTCAAATATCTATATTGCAATTTCAAGTGTTAATTTCTATATTTTTAAATAAAGTGAATTTGTGTGCTGTGAAGATTTCTTCAAAAGACTAATACATCTCTTTTATTTGCTTTATTAATACAATATTACCTTTATTAATATACAATAGCAAATTTGTTGTTATACATTTTATTTAATGTACTAATTTCCCATGTTTATTTTTTATAGTTAAATTAGATTCAAGCAAAGTACAAATCAATATTAAAAGTAAACTTGTTAATTCAGATTTTTATTTTACATTCATTTTTTTATGAAGTTATTTTCATTTGCATTTTACGTATTTATAAAATTTGATTGATTCAACATTCAGTTTTAAATTGTATTAAAATTTGTAAGACTATTGTAAGTTATCCCAGTGTATTAATCGTTTTATTGTGATTGTGTTTTACAGATAAATTTGAAACACAATGGACACATTGGATTGGATTTGTTGGAGGATCAATCTTTAAAAACTTTTAAAGCAGGAGGCATAAAAACTCTTATGCAATCTAGTTTACGAAGAAAGGATGGAAAGCATAAGAGCATGAAAAACTTGACGTCGATCACTCTACGTAATAGTTGCTATGTCACCTACAATCGGGAAAGAAGTATCGCCGCTGTAAATAAAAAGATGCAATCTACTCCTTCGACCTCAAGACGGTCATCAGGATCAGATCAAGGATTCGATTTTCGTCAATGGTGTCTTTTCTGTGAAGAAGATGCTTCAGATGAATTCATAAAGAGCCAACTAAAGTCAAGAGATGAGTATCGCAAATGCGTTTCGATTATTTCAAATCCAGAGACTCAAGGTAATATACTTAAGTATGCGAAAGAGAGAAATGATAAATTAGGTAATACTGTTTATGGGCGTCTTCTTGGAGTAGATAATATTATCGAAAAAGATGCTCGTTATCATACTATCTGTTATAAAACATTTATTAATTCATGCTCAAGCAGTTTCGTAGGGCGCCCTGTGGATTCAGAGCAATATTTAGCTGTTCAATTTGTTACTGACTATTTACTCGCACATAAAGAAGAGTGACAATTTTCTCTTTCTGATATTTTAAGTAGTTATGAGCACACCGTTCCAGACAAAAGATATTTACTTAGACACTTACAAGACTATTTTCAAAGCGATATACTTTTTCATAATTCAATAATAGACACTATTATTTCTTTTCGAGACATGGGAGGAAAAATATTGTCGGATTATTGGTACAAAAATCGTTCAACAACTGAAGATGAAAAACGTGAACGAATTGTCAAGACTGCTGCTCTTATTATATTAGAAGACATTCGTTCTCAAGTATACGATATGACTCATTACCCTGCACCGAATTATTTTTTGGAAACTGTTAGCGATGATATTCCCAATACGTTACAAATATTTTTAAATACAATGATACTCGTAAAAAAGAATAAGACTCAATCACAAAATGCAAAGTGGGATAGCAGAGTAAATTTCTATAGCCATAGTTTAATTTCAAGCATCAGGCCGCGATCCTTTATATCGCCACTTTTGCTCGGACTCTCATCTATGATGCATAAAAAATATGCTAGTAACGATCTTATCGATTCATTATCATATTTAGGCTTGTGTTCTTCATATGAAGAAACCTTATTGTTCGAGGCATCAATTTTAAACGACCGGCAAGAATATAATTATGAGAATTCATTTGTATAATTCGTTTACGATAATGCTGATCATAATACTAATACTATAGATGGATTGAATACTTTTCCTTCAATGGGTGGTATTATGTGTGTGACTCCACAATCATCGATAAGCAGTAATAAAAAAATTAAACTACTACAGAAAATTCCTTCTACAAATTACATTGGACGATTTGTATATATCGAAGTTAAAACATTCGATCGAGGCAGCTCTGCAGGTCTAAAAAATATTGTCATTGAGGATTGAAATATTATAAATACTATTTCAGATAAGATTGAAATAACAGAAACAGATTTTATTTGGAATTATGCCAAAAAAATTAATTCGCAAATGATTCCAAGTTGGAGTGGATTTATGGAGCAGCCAAGTCAATATTCTTTTGTAACCTATAATTTAAGTTATGTTATTATTAGATTAGGAGGATTTCATACTGTGATGTCGTATATTGGTGCCGTAGGATATATCATAGACGGCAGCGACTTACAAGAATTATTTTCAGAAATCTAAGCAGAATCATCAGTACCAAAAATTTTATCCGGACATGCATACTCAAGAGCCGTCAGAGGTCATTTTCTCATTCAATCTGTTTTAATTGAACACATTTTATCATCTATAAAAATTACTGATGAGATTAAAATTATTTCAAAACAATTTTCGATTCGTCTTGAGACTTTAAAAAATAACGGACATACAGCCAAATTGTGGATTCAATATGTAGAAATGATTCTTATTTTAAAACAGTTTATTGAAGCAGAAAGAAGCGGAAATTGGAAGTTACATCTACATAGTTTACAACAAATAATGCCTATTTTTCATGCTAGTGGACATTTTTTATATGCTAAAAGTGCACACTTATACCTTCAGGACATGCTTGATCTTGAGCGAAAAATGGATATACATGAGTATCATAAATTTACTGAGTTAGGCTATTTTACTATTAGAAGATCTGAAAAGTATTAGTCTGGAATTTCGTCAGACATGACAATAGAGCAAGTGCTTATGAGATCCATGAAAATTGCTGGGGGATTAACACGAGGAATTACGCAAAGTGTATTAGCCAAATGGATTCTATCTACGCTGGTACTTGTTGAAGTTTCCGAAGCCATGGAAAATTTCTGTAATACTCTTTCAGCTACTTCTGAACAACATGTCGATTTACGATCTTCTCGACTAAACCGAGATAATAATGATCGAGTAAAACTACTAAGATTCATAGAGACACACGATCCATTCCCAGAATCAGACTTTTTAATGTCGATTAGTACAGGTTTAAAAGCAATTGAAAATATTAATTGTCACAAATCTTTTGAAATCGGTGGTTCAGGACTTGCATCTATAATAGGAAAAATTTTTGGCGATGTCAAATTTCAAAGGAAAAATAGAGTTCTGTCACTTCGAGCTGTAAATTCTTCGATTAAAGTCGAAAATGAAGTCATATCTATAGATCCAACTTTACTTTTTCAAAGAATTTCGCTGCATATTGAAACAAAAGACGACATGGAAAACTTTCTAAAATTTGAACTTGCGCCCTTTCCTCTGTCAATTTTTAATGAAGCTGGCATGCGCAAAACTCAAAAATCTGTATTTTATGAAAATTTTTCACCATTAGAAGAATCTATAAGATTATCAATAGAAAATGTAGTACATATAATTGACGGTTGGTTTTTTATTGCATCGCGTATTATGGCGACAAGACCAAAGTGTTAACTCTATTTTTAATCAATACGTTACATACGTCAAAAAACATTATTCAAAAAATAGCGTTATAGTTTTTGACGGATACCCTGATGCCTCCAAAAATTTATACACCAAAAGCGCAGAAAGAAAACGTTGAATTACACGACAAATTGGCCGAGAAGTAGCGTTTGAACGAAGTATGAATATTACATTTTCTTAAGAATCATTTTTATCTAATGAAAAAAATAAAAATAGACTTATTGCGATGCTTCGTGAAGATTTTACTGCCGCTGGATTTCGAACGCTGCAAGCTGTAGAAGATGCAGATACTTTAATCGTAGAAACTGCAATCGAAGTAGGTAATACTGATGCAAATGCGATGATTGTTGGCGAAGATACAGATTTACTTGTAATATTAACCCAGTTAGCTCGAGTTGATAAAACAATATATTTTTGAAGCCTGGAAAAGGTCAGATTCATGAAAAGCTATATAATAATCATAGTTTCAAGCATCCAAATTTAAAACATGTAGTTGCATTTTTACACGTAATTAGTGGCTGTGATACCACCTCAGCATTTTACAGGCAAATGAAAAATAAATTAACAAAACTGTTCGATAAAAGCGAGAATCCTGTAAATATAGCGCACATCTTTTATAATTATAATGCTGATAATAATAGTATTGCTGAAGCTGGTAATAAAATAATTAGGTTACTTTACAATAATAAAAATCAAGAAATGTCATTGAATTCATTACGGTATTTATTGTTTAAAAAATCATCGATAAAAGCATCTTTTAAACTTAAAGTATTACCTCCGACTGAAGCTGCAAGTGCTCAACATTTATATAGAACACATTTACAAATTCAACAGTGGCTGGGTAATTCTAAAGAACCTACGAAATGGGGATGGAAAGCAACAATAATGGGCCTTCAACCAGTTTACAGAACCGATAATCTTATTCCACAAAATTTATTACAATATATTTCATGCTAATGCACAACGGGTTGCAACACAATGAATTGCAACTGTAAGAAGTATGGTCATCGATGTTCAGATATTTGTCATAACTGTCATGGACAGTCTTGTTGAAATATCGAACAAATTTTAGTGGAGACGTATAGTTTAGATTATATGTTAAATGACGATGTAAACGGCGATTGTAATGGCGCGAATGGCGAGAATGACGACGAAATATGTTTAAAAAGACAGCGACTATGTTAGATATATAAATAAGTTTTTTATATAATGATTTTTTTATATTAAAATAAATGCAAATTTTTTAAATAAAACGTTAGTTATTCAAATCCTTATCTCCAATTAATTTAAATGTAATAACTATATTAGAATTAAAAAAATTGCACGTAAACATGAAAAATTTAAAAGTACTAATTTTTGATTGTTTAAATATATTCAAATCTACTCGTAATATCTGACGACGCTAAAATTATTTTTTAGTTACGCTACCCAAAATTAAAAAAAGAAAGAGCAAGAAAGAAGCATTTTTGAACCCGCGAGCCCACCCCCACTCCGTCTCCCACGGCGCCGTCGCGCGTAACTGTCCGATCACTTTTTTCCGTTATAGTTTTCACAATTCAAAATCAATATGAGAGCAACAACTGATAATTATGCATAAACTACAAGTCTTTAACTGCATTTTCCGATTTCAAACATGACGATATCTTGTTTATTTACGGAGCAATGGCTTGCTATAAAAAAAACGTAACTTGGCTCCTAATGCTCGTAGACAAACGTCTTTTTTTTAAATTAGATAAAATAAGTACTTTTCAATGGACTTTATTCGATTTTGATTGGACTTAAATCTTGTCTTCGAACAAAAAGTTAATTAGGCACCTTATAAACATTAGCATCCTGGGGCTCTTTTAATAAAAATTTCGTGGTTTTCTAAAAAGTTTATTGAAATATAACTCTTTTACTTTAATCTCAAGCGACGGCGCCTAATCTGAATAATTTTTTCACATGAAAATCGTATTGTGACAAAAAAAAATTTTTAAATATAGAAATTTATGAAACAAAAACTGTAATTGATAGAAGCTTGAAATTTGGCATGCTATTTTGGACTATAGAGTAGTACATTTTCCTAAAGTATCAATGTAATAAAGTCATTTTTTCAAAAGTTATTAACAATTTTCGTTTTGGACGAGTCTTGTGGTTTTTTCCAATTTGCAAGTAAACTAATAGACTTAGAGGGGTGCTCTCGCTGATTTTTATGTAGATAATTGAATAATGAACAACTTTTACTTGAAACTTTTCTCGCTAAAATCAATATTTTTCAAACCGCAGAGGGAAATGTGAAAAAAAGTGCCGAAATCGAACTTTAATTGTTTATAAAAAAGTTAGCGTACAAAATTGGTGGCTTCCTTTCAAATATTATTGTTCTACATACTGTTCCTGACCATTTCCAACAATAAAATTGCTATCAAAATTTTTGCAGCAAAAAAACCTAATTTGACTGGCTTATATACAGCGCAAAAGGACAAGTAACAGTTACAGAAAATATAAGACCTATGTATATATGGGTGATTCCACGTCAAGTGAGCAAGTAAACCAATTTAAATATAAAAAATCGCAGTAAATCTACTCTAAATGATGGTCAAAACATACAAAAAATTTTTTAGAGCTTACCCCTTGTCCGACACACTGGGGTCGTTCGTGACCGGGCCTTATACTTTTCAAATTCCCCCCCCCCCCCTTAATGTTCGGAAACCGGGCCCGTAGTGCCATCTAGTTGTAGTTGGAGAGTAGCTCTTTCACTTAGTATAGTTTCCGGTGAGTCAAGTGCGTCAGTCTGTCTGTGACACCTGAGTGAATTGGAGCGGGGTCGTCAACGACCCCAGAGTGTCGGCTACAGTTGAGATTGATTTTTTTTTCGAATTTTTGTTTCGCGTGTTTTTGTGCTACAAATCGTCGAAGAAGGTGAGTAAACTATGTTTTGAAAGTGTGATTTTTTTTTCTTCACAAACTAATAGTATTTTGAATATCGTAAGATGGCCTACAATCTTCGACGTCGCACGATTCGGCAAGAGCTCCTCGATGAGACGCAAGAAGTTCCTTCCGAGGACGAAGAGGCTCAAGAGAGCGAAGGGAGTGAAAGTGGAGGAGTTTCTGGGCATGAATCCGAATATTCCGATGCTACGGATGCGTGCTCAGAATTGGATGTGGACATGGAAGACGCCACTTTGGACAAGCGTCTTTTGGAGTCAAGGGCCCGGGGACGGCCGAGCTCTACTTTGAAAGGCAAAGATGGCTTCAAATGGAAGACAAGAGCTCCTGAGCGTCGTTCTGGTTATTACTATAGATATATAATACGCATAGTAGGGAAGATTAGAAAGAAGGGCGGTGCAGGTAGCGGGGGTATACAAGCGCCTGAAAGAAAGAGTGAGAGTAGAGGGGGAAGGGGAACTCTAAAGGGACATAAAACAAAAGAAAAAGAAACGGAATATAAGTGGGGTGAGAGAAAGCAAGAGTGAAAGAGAGGGAAAAATGGAGCGCAGTTTGAAAATTCAATTTGTTTTTTCAGATCGAGTAAACGTTGTTTTAGCTGCCTATGTACCTGGACCAAATGGTGATGCCAAAAATCTTGATTCTATTGAAAAGTTTTGGGATATACTTTTCAACGATAAAATGATCGATATTATTGTGGAACATACAAATAATAAGATCGAAGAAGTCTGTTTGGAGTTGGTTGCCGCAGACAAAGCAGAAAGCTACCATCACTTGACTGATCGTGATGAGATTAAAGCATATATTGGCGTCTTATACTACCAAGGGCTATGGAAATCTGCCAATGTAGATAATGACAGACTTTGGGATAAAAAAATGGCATTACGCTCTACAGATGCGTTTTCCCAAGGCTGAGATTTACATTTCTAGGCTCTTGTTTGCGGTTTGACGACAAGAAGTTGCGAGATGAGAATAATAGATTTTCTGCAATTCGTCAAATCTGGGATATTTTCATGATGAACTGTCAACAGTATTATACGCCGAGCAATAAATGCACTGTTGACCAGCTATGCCATTCGTATACGGTGACGAGAAGGACGAATCGCTGGCCAATGAGAATTTTTTACGGCATGCTTGACCAGGCTGCGGTGAACTCTCGCATTCTCTTGAAGTGCAAACTCAAAGCTGATAATTCCAATGACAAGTGTACTGCGATCAGTTGCCTTGAGAAACTTTCATTGTACCTGATCAGACCGTATCTACTGAAAAAGTACAACGACACGGTCACTTTGCGCCGTGACTTGAAAGTCGGCATTGCCGGGATTCTGGGCCTCGACGTTCACAAAGAAGGAGGGTATGAATGAGTGAAATTACCGAAAAGACTGAGATGTACAGACTGCTCGCGAAAAACCGATAGAAAAACAAATGAGGGTTGCGTAAGTTGTCAGCGCCCCATTTGCGAAGTTCACCGTTTGATGTTTTGTAAAACGTGTTCGGGCATGTAATCAATAATATTTTCATGGGATAAGTTGTAATAAAGTATGTTTTTCGATTAACTTGACTATTTTTCTTCATTCCTCAATTTATTTTTGTGAATTTTCAGTATTAAATGAGGTTTGTAATGAAATAATGCATTTTTGAAAAATGACTGAAGTTCTGATATTCATTCTTCAAAATAAATACCTTTTTTTCAGCGGGCACTATCACAATATTTTTTTATATAAAGCAATATGTTTCGACAGAATGCTGCTGGAATTTGAGCATCCAATTCGCAAAATTGAAAAAGTTATAAATTTTTAAGTAAAACTGGTCATTTTTCGGAGTTTTTTGCAAACTATATTTTTTTTAACAAATTATATTGAAAATTTTTTGCATCGCATTCATATTGTCTTAAAAAGGGGTAGTTAATGTACAACTGTGAATTTTTTTACGATGAAAAACAGCTTAGTTCACTTAGAATAGACGATTATGTGGCAGAGGTCAAAAACGCCCCAGTGTGTCGGCTATGATTGGCGCCAGAAGTGTGTCGGCCAAGGGTTAAGGTCAAGATTGTCAAAAGTTGTTCAAGGTCAAAGTTCATGATATTTCTTGATATTTAGCTTTTTTTTCATCTTTGAGCATTTTTTATTCATCTGTATTGAACTTTAGAAAAAAATTTGTAAGAACACTTTTCTTTGTAAATTTGGTCAATAATTCAATAACATTTTGTATATCACCTCATCATATGTTTTTAAGCACCTTGAGTTAGGGCCATTATTCAACAGCATTATTCACATTTTTAATGGTCGCTATAAATTTCTAATGGTGAAATTCATATAATAACAGCACTACTGGAATTATATGTACATTAAAGAGATTAGAGATTATATATTTGCCATATTTATTATTACACTATTTATTTATCCCATGAACACTGTAATTAAACCAATTTATAACAAATTCATTGCAAATACTAGTAATACCTTAAATAATATTTAGACTGTATGCTATGTACCAAATATTATTCTTCCAAAGATATTTACCTTACGGTCACCAACACAGTGATCGCATATAATTTATCCAACAATAAACTGTTTAAAACACAGCAAATAACTTTCTCATAGCATTCTCCACACGAGCTTCCTATTTTAATGTATTTCAGGATGGGGTTTTGCTGTATCAAAACTGTATCAAACACCTGCACAATAATTTAAACAAATACAATTATACATCAAACCACCATCACACAAATATCATTACCTTCACTATGTAATGAAATGAGGTACAATAAAGAAAGACTATACAAACAGTTATGTGATATACACACCTACAACATTTAAAAAAACTTGTAAGATCCTCTTTTGTTGAACTAAACTTCATTTTGATCCAATCTCGATATTTACTTATTTACAGCTGCTACTCCAAGCTGTCCCATGATGATACTGTTGTTATTTATTCATGGACTATATAACCTCAAATACCACTATCTCGTAGGCCTACGGCCTATACAGCGTGTAAGCGCGTTACTGAAAACATACCGTAAAAACTACAATACCATAGACACAAACACTTCACAAGACAACGTTTTCCTCGAAACTACATTCTTCTTTTACAACAATTTTGTATTCTAATGTAACATGCTTTCTGATAATGTAATACAATACGACTATATTCCTAAATATTTTTTCTTGTTTTTAATTATATAGTTTTAACTATTAAAAGAATATGAAAGTTGTTAATAGATTTAAATTCCTTCCACAAATGTTAGCGACCGAAAAATCAACATGAAAAATAATAATATTATTATTATTATTATTATTATTATTATTATTATCCCTCCGCGGTTGCCTGGGTTGACGCGTGACCGAGACGTAGACTTCCTGGCATGAGGAAGCGCAGTGGTCCTTCTGGTAGGGCTTGTAGCTTGATGACTTGCCAGTTTCCCGGAAGTCGGAAGGTGAGTAAATGGTAACCGAGCACACTCTACACACATTTACTCTTACAATCATTACCCTACATTTACCACACGCACTACACTCAACAAAATACTCAAACATCTTCTCTCGGGTGGTACGATAGTCGTGAGGCAGATACACAGAAAACCACCCGACCCGATTGTTCTCGCGCCGGGACACGCTGGGAGTGTCCAGACCCCTGTCGGTTGTTCCCGGCATGGGCGAAGGGCTGATGTGAGCCTAGCTCTTCCGAGGCGGTTAGTTTCGGTGCGGGATCAGATGCAGGCCGCTTCGGACCCTGATCAGGAAGTGCGCATTGGGCAGAGGGATCGGAACCCCTGTTGATCCGGTCGAGCCCTGGTCCGTGTATTCCGAGACCGGGAAAACGAAGGCTGGGTCTCAGGGAACTGGGATAGGAAAAAAATATCCGAGGGTACACCCGTTCCCAGATACTTAGGCCCGCCTCCCTACGTACGATACGCCGGTTAAACAATCAAGAAAGAAAATATCTCAATGCAATAAAAAGATGAACCAGGAGGCAGGTAAATCCCAAACTTGCCAGGAAGCAATGGTGATAGTGGAGCAGCTTCCTTCACACACATTGCCGGGTGGAAGAAAACAGCCCAGCCGACCGCAGATAGCAACAGTCCAGGAGTTCGTGAAGCAAGTGGACGAACTCCTCAAACAGAGGGGAAAAGGGTTGGAGAGGCAGCCTGGTGTCAATACTGACATCAAGCACAGCTTATCCACCCTCGTCGAACTTTTCGACTCTTGGAGGGAATGCCTGCTCACCAACACCGAGGAGCACAGCGCGACAGACCCTCTGGGAGCCGCGGCTATCTCAAGCCAGCAGCCTCAAAGTAAGAGGGTGCGATCGCGAGACGGTGACTCTGGTAGTGCTGCGTCTTCAATTATTGACAAGCAGGCTAGATCCACCGGACCCTCGGAGATCGCTGGCTTTGAGACGGTCCTTTCAAAGAAGGAAAAAGCTGCAGCTAAGAAACAACAGCAGCAGCTAGAGAAAAAACCCGAGCAGCTGACACAAGAACAACCGCTGCAGCGAAATCAGAAACAGCGATAGCAGCTGCGACAACAACTGCAGCAGCAGCCACAACAAGAGAAGACCCCAACAGCCAGGACACTGGAAAGCCCCTGTCTTCCGATTCCGGCGAAGCTGGCGAATCACCCGTAAACGCGCAGTTGCACGAGCGTGTGCGGCAGTCATTACATCGAAAACGGGTACACCGCCAACATCATATCCACTTCACTGACAGTCATGTGCCACGATGATGGTGTTTATTGCAAAAGGCACACTTTTCTCCTGCTTTGATGCAGTAGAGCACTTCGATACGAGCCGCACTGCCGTACTCTCTTAAATCAGCGATCTGATTGTAGTATTCGTTAATACTGTCAGTCATCTGGTTCATGTCACTTGTCAGTCTATCTATTCACTCTTTAATATTGTTATACAACTCTGTGTTTTTATACAATTTTTTCTTTATTTGATCATACTTCTTTTCTTTAAATTCCAATTTTCTCTCAAGAGCAACGATCGTTTTTGAACGAATGGTCAGATATAATAGAAATTCGTCTGTACTGTGGAACGTCTAAAATCAATCTGAGAAGTCGCCCGCGACATCGACGACAACTCCGCTACAAGATCACTGAGAGACCACCCGAAAGAGTATTGTTTTATGTTTAAAAATAACTCATATACCTATATGAGAGAATTCAATGAGGCAGTGTTTGAATTCGTGGTAAGTAATAAAAATCCGCGTCAAAATGAAAGTTTTTTTTCACGAGTATAGGCAAGCACTACTCAAATCTTGAAAACGTTTCTTTCCATATATGGTTTGTATTCTGTAAACAGAAAAATACTTCATACATCAATTAGCAGTGGCGTCGGAAGTTTGCCCTCCGTATCTAGGAAATTTAGAACGGTATGAGTGTGATATTGTTTTCGAATTTTTTCACTATCGAACTTCGTAAAACAAAACGTGTACACGTGCTACGATCTGAATTTAATAGCTTTGCTAAGAAGTAAAGCACTTGCATAACAATGAATCAGTGGAACCGGAGCATAGTCCAAGTTTAAGAGTTATATTCTCTTTTACACGGCAGCCGCCAAACTTGCACTGTCGCTGTTGCAGCCCCTTTGTATATAAGATGACTTAAACATCGAAATTTGCGGTTGGACCGTTTGTCTGGAAGCACCCCACCACTTTTAAGTATAGCTCTGCAAAGTCTTATTAAAGAATAACGCCTACCTGCGAGTTAAACTCTTTACTGAATCAGTGTGGATTTCGCCCTCGCACGTTTTTTTGCGCAAGGGGTCTCCAAGCGCACACCTACATCTATAATTTTAGTCGGTCAGTTCATCAAAAGAATGAATATGCAAAATATGAGTATTTTAAAAAATTAAATGGATGCATATGAGGAGCAGCATGGTTAGTAATACAAAGTTTTAAAAACATTTTTTATTGATAAAAAATATTTATTAAAATTAAATTTTTTAACTTTTAATAGATTACTTGCTGATATCAGTGATGAAAGTGATACGACTTTTTATGAAGACACAGAACATGATGAATGGAGTGATAATGCGGTAGTCGGAACGAGTCGCAACCCTTCCGATGCATCGGATGAATAGGAGGGTGAGGGGGAGCTCGAGCAACGGCAGCAGCAGCAGCACGTTGCACGCAGTATTCCCGCATCTCCCGAGTTAAGTGACCAATTCGTATTGGGGGAAGATGTACGTGTAGAGGAGGAGGAAGGGTATGAGGAGGGGGAGGAGCAACAACAACATCGGCAACCTTCTCAGCAAGATGAACAACAATAGCAACATCATATAATTCCTGACTCCGATAATGAAGGTGAAAATGAAGAACATGTAGTACCTGCAGAAAATTTAAATGTAGAGCCCCCTTCTACGAGCAACAGCAATGACAACGACGTAAGTGATAGCGAAGCTGCCCGACAGTATTGGATTCATGCGCTTACAGCTTTCAACATGCGTCGTCCTTATCCAAGGGAAAGAATGTTTCATCGTGTCAGTGACGATGGACGAAGAATGACATAGCATGCTCTCGACCAACGCAGTCCATTGTATCGTCGAGTAAATAAATGTAAGATTAAAAATAAAAATAAATTTAATTTTTATTTTTTTCATTTATATATATATATATAAATGAAAAAAATTAAAATTAAATTTATTTTTATTTTTAATCTTATATATATATATATATATATACATATACCTCAGGTATCGGTAACAAAGAGGGTCGGATTCGTGTTCAGCAGCTCAAGATACATAGAAATACGCTCTGTCAATAATTTTCTTCAGGTAGATCACAGGAACTACCTCTCAAACGCGTGGAACAGCAATTTTGGGGTGTTTTTTGAGGATAGGGACGAGCGCTTGAGGTATCGGTAAAAACAGGGTCGGATTCGTGTTCAGTAGCTCGAGATACATAGAAATACGCTCTGTCAATAATTTTCCTCACATAGATCACAAGACCTACCTCTCAACCGCGTGTAAGAGCAATTTTGCGGTGTTTTTTGAGGTTAGGGACGAGCGCTTGAGGTATCGGTAAATAGAGGGCCGGATTCGTGTTCAGCAGCTCAAGATACATAGAAATACGCTCTGTCAATAATTTTCCTCACGTAGATCACATAACCTACCTCTCAACCGCGTGAAACAGCAATGTTAGGGTGTTTTTGAGGTTAGGGACGAACACTTGAGGTATCGGTAAAAAAGAGGGTCGGATTCGTGTTCAGCAGCTCAAGATACATAAAAATACGCTTTGTCAATAAATTACCTCACGTAGATCACTGGACCTACCTCTCAACCGCATGGAACAGCAATTTTGGGGTGTTTTTTAAAGTTAGGAACGAACGCATGAGGTATCGGTATAAAAGAGGGTCGGATTCGTGTTCAGCAGCTCAAAATACATAAAAATACGCTCTGTCATAATTTTCCTCACGATGATCACAGGGCCTATCTCTCAACCGCGTGAAACAGCAATGTTAGGGTGTTTTTGAGGTTAGGGATGAACGCTTGAGGTATCGGTAAAAAATAGGGTCGGATTCGTGTTAAGTAACTCAAGATACATAAAAATACACTCTGTCAATAATTTTCCTCATGTAGATCATAGGACCTACCTCTCAAACACGTGGAACAGTAATTTTGGGGTGTTTTTTGAGGTTAGGGACGAGCGCTTGAAGTATCGGTAAAAAAGAGGGTCGGATTCGTGTTCAGTAGCTCAAGATACATAAGAATACGCTCTGTCAATAATTTTCCTCACGTAGATCACAGGACCTACCTCTCAAACGCGTGGAACAGCTATTTTGGGGTATTTTTTGAGGTTAGGGACGAGCGCTTGGGGTATCGGAAAAAACGAGGGTCGGCTTCGTGTTCAGCAGCTCAAGATACATAAAAATACGCTTTATCAATAATTTACCTCACGTACATCACTGGACCTACCTCTGAACCGAGTAGAACAGCAATTTTGGGGTGTTTTTTGAGGATAGGGACGAGCGCTTGAGGTATCGGTAAAAAACAGGGTCGGATTCGTGTTCAGTAGCTCGAGATACATAGAAATACGCTCTGTCAATAATTTTCCTCACATAGATCACAAGACCTACCTCTCAACCGCGTGTAAGAGCAATTTTGCGGTGTTTTTTGAGGTTAGGGACGAGCGCTTGAGGTATCGGTAAATAGAGGGCCGGATTCGTGTTCAGCAGCTCAAGATACATAGAAATACGCTCTGTCAATAATTTTCCTCACGTAGATCACAGGACCTACCTCTCAACCGCGTGAAACAGCAATGTTAGGGTGTTTTTGAGGTTAGGGACGAACACTTGAGGTATCGGTAAAAAAGAGGGTCGGATTCGTGTTCAGCAGCTCAAGATACATAAAAATACGCTTTGTCAATAAATTACCTCACGTAGATCACTGGACCTACCTCTCAACCGCATGGAACAGCAATTTTGGGGCGTTTTTTAAAGTTAGGAACGAACGCATGAGGTATCGGTATAAAAGAGGGTCGGATTCGTGTTCAGCAGCTCAAAATACATAAAAATACGCTCTGTCATAATTTTCCTCACGATGATCACAGGGCCTATCTCTCAACCGCGTGAAACAGCAATGTTAGGGTGTTTTTGAGGTTAGGGATGAACGCTTGAGGTATCGGTAAAAAATAGGGTCGGATTCGTGTTAAGTAACTCAAGATACATAAAAATACACTCTGTCAATAATTTTCCTCATGTAGATCATAGGACCTACCTCTCGAACACGTGGAACAGTAATTTTGGGGTGTTTTTTGAGGTTAGGGACGAGCGCTTGAAGTATCGGTAAAAAGAGGGTCGGATTCGTGTTCAGCAGCTCAAGATACATAAAAATACGCTTTGTCAATAAATTACCTCACGTAGATCACTGGACCTACCTCTCAACCGCATGGAACAGCAATTTTGGGGCGTTTTTTAAAGTTAGGAACGAACGCATGAGGTATCGGTATAAAAGAGGGTCGGATTCGTGTTCAGCAGCTCAAAATACATAAAAATACGCTCTGTCATAATTTTCCTCACGATGATCACAGGGCCTATCTCTCAACCGCGTGAAACAGCAATGTTAGGGTGTTTTTGAGGTTAGGGATGAACGCTTGAGGTATCGGTAAAAAATAGGGTCGGATTCGTGTTAAGTAACTCAAGATACATAAAAATACACTCTGTCAATAATTTTCCTCATGTAGATCATAGGACCTACCTCTCAAACACGTGGAACAGTAATTTTGGGGTGTTTTTTGAGGTTAGGGACGAGCGCTTGAAGTATCGGTAAAAAAGAGGGTCGGATTCGTGTTCAGTAGCTCAAGATACATAAGAATACGCTCTGTCAATAATTTTCCTCACGTAGATCACAGGACCTACCTCTCAAACGCGTGGAACAGCTATTTTGGGGTATTTTTTGAGGTTAGGGACGAGCGCTTGGGGTATCGGAAAAAACGAGGGTCGGCTTCGTGTTCAGCAGCTCAAGATACATAAAAATACGCTTTATCAATAATTTACCTCACGTACATCACTGGACCTACCTCTGAACCGAGTAGAACAGCAATTTTGGGGTGTTTTTTGAGGATAGGGACGAGCGCTTGAGGTATCGGTAAAAAACAGGGTCGGATTCGTGTTCAGTAGCTCGAGATACATAGAAATACGCTCTGTCAATAATTTTCCTCACATAGATCACAAGACCTACCTCTCAACCGCGTGTAAGAGCAATTTTGCGGTGTTTTTTGAGGTTAGGGACGAGCGCTTGAGGTATCGGTAAATAGAGGGCCGGATTCGTGTTCAGCAGCTCAAGATACATAGAAATACGCTCTGTCAATAATTTTCCTCACGTAGATCACAGGACCTACCTCTCAACCGCGTGAAACAGCAATGTTAGGGTGTTTTTGAGGTTAGGGACGAACACTTGAGGTATCGGTAAAAAAGAGGGTCGGATTCGTGTTCAGCAGCTCAAGATACATAAAAATACGCTTTGTCAATAAATTACCTCACGTAGATCACTGGACCTACCTCTCAACCGCATGGAACAGCAATTTTGGGGCGTTTTTTAAAGTTAGGAACGAACGCATGAGGTATCGGTATAAAAGAGGGTCGGATTCGTGTTCAGCAGCTCAAAATACATAAAAATACGCTCTGTCATAATTTTCCTCACGATGATCACAGGGCCTATCTCTCAACCGCGTGAAACAGCAATGTTAGGGTGTTTTTGAGGTTAGGGATGAACGCTTGAGGTATCGGTAAAAAATAGGGTCGGATTCGTGTTAAGTAACTCAAGATACATAAAAATACACTCTGTCAATAATTTTCCTCATGTAGATCATAGGACCTACCTCTCGAACACGTGGAACAGTAATTTTGGGGTGTTTTTTGAGGTTAGGGACGAGCGCTTGAAGTATCGGTAAAAAGAGGGTCGGATTCGTGTTCAGTAGCTCAAGATACATAAGAATACGCTCTGTCAATAATTTTCCTCACGTAGATCACAGGACCTACCTCTCAAACGCGTGGAACAGCTATTTTGGGGTATTTTTTGAGGTTAGGGACGAGCGCTTGGGGTATCGGAAAAAACGAGGGTCGGCTTCGTGTTCAGCAGCTCAAGATACATAAAAATACGCTTTGTCAATAATTTACCTCACGTACATCACTGGACCTACCTCTGAACCGAGTAGAACAGCAATGTTGGGGTGTTTTTTAAAGTTAGGAACGAACGCTTGAGATATCGGTATAAAAGAGGGTCGGATTCGTGTTCAGCAGCTCAAAATACATAAAAATACGCTCTGTCATAATTTTCCTCACGATGATCACAGGACCTATCTCTCAACCGCGTGCAACAGCAATGTTCGGGTGTTTTTGAGGTTAGGGATGAACGCTTGAGGTATCGGTAAAAAATAGGGTCGGATTTGTGTTCAGTAGCTCAAGATACATCAAAATACGCTGTCAATAATATTCCTCACGTAGATAACAGGCCCTACCTCTCAACCGCGTGAAACAGCAATGTTAGGGTGTTTTTGAGGTTAGGAACGAACGCATGAGGTATCGGTTAAAAAGAGGGTCGGATTCGTGTTCAGCAGCTCAAGATACATAGAAATAGGCTCTGTCAATAATTTTCCTTACGTAGATCACAGGCCCTACCTCTCAATCGCGTGAAACAGCAATTTTGGGGCGCTTTTTTTGAGGTTAGGAACGAACGCTTGAGGTATCTTTTAAAAACATGGTCGGATTCGTGTTCAGTAGCTCAAGATACATAAGAATACGCTCTGTCAATAATTTTCCTCGTGTAGATCACAGGACCTACCTCTGAACCGCGTGAAACAGCAATGTTAGGGAGTTTTTGAGGTTAGGGACGAATGCTTGAGGTATCGGTTTAAAAGAGGGCCGGATTCGTGTTCAGCAGCTCAAGATACATAGAAATACTCTCTGTCAATAATTTTCCTCGTGTAGATCACAGGATCTACCTCACAACCGCGTGAAACAGCAATGTTAGGGTGTTTTTGCGGTTAGGAACGAACGCATGAGGTATCGGTTAAAAAGAGGGTCGGATTCGTGTTCAGCAGCTCAAGATACATAGAAATACGCTCTGTCAATAATTTTTCTCGTGTAGATCACAAGACCTACCTCTGAACCGCGTGAAACAGCAATGTTAGGGTGTTTTTGAGGTTAGGGACGAACGCTTGAGGTATCGGTAATAAATAGGGTCGGATTTGTGTTCAGTAGCTCAAGATACATAATAATACGCTCTATCAATAATTTTCCTTACGTAGATCACAGGACCTAACTCTCAACCGCGTGAAACAGCAATTTTGGGGCGCTTTTTTTGAGGTTAGGAACGAACGCTTGAGGTATCGGTTAAAAAGAGGGTCGGATTCGTGTTCAGCAGCTCAAGATACATAAGAATACGCTCTGTCAATAATTTTCCTCGTGTAGATCACAGGACCTACCTCTCAACCGCGTGAAACAGCAATGTTAGGGTGTTTTTGAGATTAGGAACGAACGCATGAGGTATCGGTTAAAAAGAGGGTCGGATTCGTGTTCAGCAGCTCAAGATACATAGAAATACGCTCTGTCAATAATTTTTCTCGTGTAGATCACAAGACCTACCTCTGAACCGCGTGGAACAGCAATTTTGAGGTGTTTTTTAAAGTTAGGAACGAACGTTTGAGACATCGGTAAAAAACAGGGTCGGATTTGTGTTCAGTAGCTCAAGATACGTAAGAATACGCTCTGTCAATAATTTTCCTCGCGTAGATCACAGGACCTACCTCTGAACCGCGTGAAACAGCAATGTTAGGGTGTTTTTGAGGTTAGGAACGAACGCATGAGGTATCGGTTAAAAAGAGGGTCGGATTCGTGTTCAGCAGCTCAAGATACATAGAAATAGGCTCTGTCAATAATTTTTCTCGTGTAGATCACAAGACCTACCTCTGAACCGCGTGGAACAGCAATTTTGAGGTGTTTTTTAAAGTTAGGAAAGAACGCTTGAGACATCGGTAAAAAATAGGGTCGGATTTGGGTTCAGTAGCTCAAGATACGTAAGAATACGCTCTGTCAATAATTTTCCTAACGTAGATCACAGGACCAACCGCTCAATCGCGTAAAACAGCAATTTTGGGGTGTTTTTTTGAGGTTTGATCGAACGCATGAGGTATCGGTTAAAAAGAGGGTCGGATTCGTGTTCAGTAGCTCAAGATACATAGAAATAGGCTCTGTCAATAATTTTCCTCGTGTAGATCAGAGGACCTACCTCTCAACCGCGTGAAACAGCAATATTAGGGTGTTTTTGAGGTTAGGGACGAACGCTTCAGGTATCGGTAAAAAATAGGGTCGGATTTGTGTTCAGTAGCTCAAGATACATAAAAATACGCTCTGTCAATAATTTTCCTCACGTAGATCATAGGCCCTACCTCTCAACCGCGTGAAACAGCAATTTTGCGGTGTTTTTTGAGGTTAGGGACGAGCGCTTGCGGTATCGGTAAAAAAGAGGGTCGGATTCGTGTTCAGTAGCTCAAGATACATAAGAATACGCTCTGTCAATAATTTTCCTCGTGTAGATCACAGGACCTACCTCTGAACCGCGTGAAACAGCAATGTTAGGGAGTTCTTGAGGTTAGGGACGAATGCTTGAGGTATCGGTTTAAAAGAGGGCCGGATTCGTGTTCAGCAGCTCAAGATACATAGAAATACGCTCTGTCAATAATTTTCCTCGTGTAGATCACAGGATCTACCTCTCAAACGCGTGGAACAGCTATTTTGGGGTATTTTTTGAGGTTAGGGACGAGCGCTTGGGGTATCGGAAAAAACGAGGGTCGGCTTCGTGTTCAGCAGCTCAAGATACATAAAAATACGCTTTGTCAATAATTTACCTCCCGTACATCACTGGACCTACCTCTGAACCGAGTAGAACAGCAATTTTGGGGTGTTTTTTAAAGTTAGGAACGAACGCTTGAGATATCGGTATAAAAGAGGGTCGGATTCGTGTTCAGCAGCTCAAAATACATAAAAATACGCTCTGTCATAATTTTCCTCACGATGATCACAGGACCTATCTCTCAACCGCGTGCAACAGCAATGTTCGGGTGTTTTTGAGGTTAGGGATGAACGCTTGAGGTATCGGTAAAAAATAGAGTCGGATTTGTGTTCAGTAGCTCAAGATACATCAAAATACGCTGTCAATAATATTCCTCACGTAGATAACAGGCCCTACCTCTCAACCGCGTGAAACAGCAATGTTAGGGTGTTTTTGAGGTTAGGAACGAACGCATGAGGTATCGGTTAAAAAGAGGGTCGGATTCGTGTTCAGCAGCTCAAGATACATAGAAATAGGCTCTGTCAATAATTTTCCTTACGTAGATCACAGGCCCTACCTCTCAACCGCGTGAAACAGCAATTTTGGGGCGCTTTTTTTGAGGTTAGGAACGAACGCTTGAGGTATCTTTTAAAAACATGGTCGGATTCGTGTTCAGTAGCTCAAGATACATAAGAATACGCTCTGTCAATAATTTTCCTCCCGTACATCACTGGACCTACCTCTGAACCGAGTAGAACAGCAATTTTGGGGTGTTTTTTAAAGTTAGGAACGAACGCTTGAGATATCGGTATAAAAGAGGGTCGGATTCGTGTTCAGCAGCTCAAAATACATAAAAATACGCTCTGTCATAATTTTCCTCACGATGATCACAGGACCTATCTCTCAACCGCGTGCAACAGCAATGTTCGGGTGTTTTTGAGGTTAGGGATGAACGCTTGAGGTATCGGTAAAAAATAGAGTCGGATTTGTGTTCAGTAGCTCAAGATACATCAAAATACGCTGTCAATAATATTCCTCACGTATATAACAGGCCCTACCTCTCAACCGCGTGAAACAGCAATTTTGCGGTGTTTTTTGAGGTTAGGGACGAGCGCTTGCGGTATCGGTAAAAAAGATGGTCGGATTCGTGTTCAGTAGCTCAAGATACATAAGAATACGCTCTGTCAATAATTTTCCTCGTGTAGATCACAGGACCTACCTCTGAACCGCGTGAAACAGCAATGTTAGGGAGTTCTTGAGGTTAGGGACGAATGCTTGAGGTATCGGTTTAAAAGAGGGCCGGATTCGTGTTCAGCAGCTCAAGATACATAGAAATACGCTCTGTCAATAATTTTCCTCGTGTAGATCACAGGATCTACCTCTCAAACGCGTGGAACAGCTATTTTGGGGTATTTTTTGAGGTTAGGGACGAGCGCTTGGGGTATCGGAAAAAACGAGGGTCGGCTTCGTGTTCAGCAGCTCAAGATACATAAAAATACGCTTTGTCAATAATTTACCTCCCGTACATCACTGGACCTACCTCTGAACCGAGTAGAACAGCAATTTTGGGGTGTTTTTTAAAGTTAGGAACGAACGCTTGAGATATCGGTATAAAAGAGGGTCGGATTCGTGTTCAGCAGCTCAAAATACATAAAAATACGCTCTGTCATAATTTTCCTCACGATGATCACAGGACCTATCTCTCAACCGCGTGCAACAGCAATGTTCGGGTGTTTTTGAGGTTAGGGATGAACGCTTGAGGTATCGGTAAAAAATAGAGTCGGATTTGTGTTCAGTAGCTCAAGATACATCAAAATACGCTGTCAATAATATTCCTCACGTAGATAACAGGCCCTACCTCTCAACCGCGTGAAACAGCAATGTTAGGGTGTTTTTGAGGTTAGGAACGAACGCATGAGGTATCGGTTAAAAAGAGGGTCGGATTCGTGTTCAGCAGCTCAAGATACATAGAAATAGGCTCTGTCAATAATTTTCCTTACGTAGATCACAGGCCCTACCTCTCAACCGCGTGAAACAGCAATTTTGGGGCGCTTTTTTTGAGGTTAGGAACGAACGCTTGAGGTATCTTTTAAAAACATGGTCGGATTCGTGTTCAGTAGCTCAAGATACATAAGAATACGCTCTGTCAATAATTTTCCTCGTGTAGATCACAGGACCTACCTCTGAACCGCGTGAAACAGCAATGTTAGGGAGTTTTTGAGGTTAGGGACGAATGCTTGAGGTATCGGTTTAAAAGAGGGCCGGATTCGTGTTCAGCAGCTCAAGATTCATAGAAATACGCTCTGTCAATAATTTTCCTCGTGTAGATCACAGGATCTACCTCTCAACCGCGTGAAACAGCAATGTTAGGGTGTTTTTGAGGTTAGGAACGAACGCATGAGGTATCGGTTAAAAAGAGGGTCGGATTCTTGTTCAGCAGCTCAAGATACATAGAAATACGCTGTGTCAATAATTTTTCTCGTGTAGATCACAAGACCTACCTCTGAACCGCGTGGAACAGCAATTTTGAGGTGTTTTTTAAAGTTAGGAACGAACGCTTGAGACATCGGTAAAAAATAGGGTCGGATTTGTGTTCAGTAGCTCAAGATACATAAGAATACGCTCTGTCAATAATTTTCCTCGCGTAGATCACAGGACCTACCTCTGAACCGCGTGAAACAGCAATGTTAGGGAGTTTTTGAGGTTAGGGACGAATGCTTGAGGTATCGGTAAAAAATAGGGTCGGATTTGTGTTCAGTAGCTCAAGATACATAAGAATACGCTCTGTCAATAATTTTCCTCGTGTAGATCACAGGACCTACCTCTCAACCGCGTGAAACAGCAATGTTAGGGTGCTTTTGAGGTTAGGGACGAACGCTTGAGGTATCGGTAATAAATAGGGTCGGATTTGTGTTCAGTAGCTCAAGATACATAAAAATACGCTCTGTCAATAATTTTCCTTACGTAGATCACAGGACCTAACTCTCAACCGCGTGAAACAGCAATTTTGGGGCGCTTTTTTTGAGGTTAGGAACGAACGCTTGAGGTATCGGTTAAAAAGAGGGTCGGATTCGTGTTCAGCAGCTCAAGATACATAAGAATACGCTCTGTCAATAATTTTCCTCGTGTAGATCACAGGACCTACCTCTCAACCGCGTGAAACAGCAATGTTAGGGTGTTTTTGAGGTTAGGAACGAACGCATGAGGTATCGGTTAAAAAGAGGGTCGGATTCGTGTTCAGCAGCTCAAGATACATAGAAATACGCTCTGTCAATAATTTTTCTCGTGTAGATCACAAGACCTACCTCTGAACCGCGTGGAACAGCAATTTTGAGGTGTTTTTTAAAGTTAGGAACGAACGCTTGAGACATCGGTAAAAAACAGGGTCGGATTTGTGTTCAGTAGCTCAAGATACATAAGAATACGCTCTGTCAATAATTTTCCTCGCGTAGATCACAGGACCTACCTCTGAACCGCGTGAAACAGCAATGTTAGGGTGTTTTTGAGGTTAGGAACGAACGCATGAGGTATCGGTTAAAAAGAGGGTCGGATTCGTGTTCAGCAGCTCAAGATACATAGAAATAGGCTCTGTCAATAATTTTTCTCGTGTAGATCACAAGACCTACCTCTGAACCGCGTGGAACAGCAATTTTGAGGTGTTTTTTAAAGTTAGGAAAGAACGCTTGAGACATCGGTAAAAAACAGGGTCGGATTTGTGTTCAGTAGCTCAAGATACATAAGAATACGCTCTGTCAATAATTTTCCTAACGTAGATCACAGGACCAACCGCTCAATCGCGTAAAGCAGCAATTTTGGGGTGTTTTTTTGAGGTTTGATCGAACGCATGAGGTATCGGTTAAAAAGAGGGTCGGATTCGTGTTCAGTAGCTCAAGATACATAAAAATACGCTCTGTCAATAATATTCCTCACGGAGATCACAGGCCCTACCTCTCAACCGCGTGAAACAGCAATTTTGCGGTGTTTTTTGAGGTTAGGGACGAGCGCTTGCGGTATCGGTAAAAAAGAGGGTCGGATTCGTGTTCTGTAGCTCAAGATACATAAGAATACGCTCTGTCAATAATTTTCCTCGTGTAGATCACAGGACCTACCTCTCAACCGCGTGAAACAGCAATGTTAGGGTGTTTTTGAGGTTAGGGACGAACGCTTGAGGTATCGGTAAAAAATAGGGTCGGATTTGTGTTCAGTAGCTCAAGATACATAAAAATACGCTCTGTCAATAATTTTCCTTACGTAGATCACAGGCCCTACCTCTCAACCGCGTGAAACAGCAATGTTACGGTGTTTTTTTGAGGTTTGAACGAACGCATGAGGTATCGGTTTAAAAGAGGGTCGGATTCGTGTTCAGCAGCTCAAGATACATAGAAATACGCTCTGTCAATAATTTTTCTCGTGTAGATCAGAGGACCTACCTCTCAACCGCGTGAAACAGCAATTTTGAGGTGTTATTTAAAGTTAGGAATGAACGCTTGAGACATCGGTATATAAGAGGGTCGAATTCGTGTTCAGCAGCTCAAAATACATAGAAATAGGCTCTGACAATAATTTTGCTCCGTGTAGATCTGAGGACCTACCGCTCAATCGCGTAAAACAGCAATTTTGGGGTGTTTTTTTGAGGTTTGAGCGAACGCATGAGGTATCGGTTAAAAAGAGGGTCGGATTCGTGTTCAGCAGCTCAAGATACATAGAAATAGGCTCTGTCAATAATTTTCCTCGTGTAGATCACAGGACCTACCTCTCAACCGCGTGAAACAGCAATATTAGGGTGTTTTTGAGGTTAGGGACGAACGCTTGAGGTATCGGTAAAAAATAGGGTCGGATTTGTGTTCAGTAGCTCAAGATACATAAAAATACGCTCTGTCAATAATTTTCCTCACGTAGATCACAGGCCCTACCTCTCAACAGCGTGGATCACCAATTTTGGGGTTTTTCTTTGAGGATAGGGACGAACGCTTGAGATATCGGTATAACAGAGGGTTGGATTCGTGTTCAGCAGCTCAAAATACATACACATACGCTCTGTCATTATTTTCCTCACGTAGATCACAGGCCCTACCTCTCAACCGCGTGAAACAGCAATGTTACGGTGTTTTTTTGAGGTTTGAACGAACGCATGAGGTATCGGTTTAAAAGAGGGTCGGATTCGTGTTCAGCAGCTCAAGATACATAGAAATACGCTCTGTCAATAATTTTTCTCGTGTAGATCACAAGAACTACCTCTGAACCGCGTGGAACAGCAATTTTGAGGTGTTTTTTAAAGTTAGGAACGAACGCTTGAGACATCGGTAAAAAACAGGGTCGGATTTGTGTTCAGTAGCTCAAGATACATAAGAATACGCTCTGTCAATAATTTTCCTCGCGTAGATCACAGGACCTACCTCTGAACCGCGTGAAACAGCAATGTTAGGGTGTTTTTGAGGTTAGGAACGAACGCATGCGGTATCGGTTAAAAAGAGGGTCGGATTCGTGTTCAGCAGCTCAAGATACATAGAAATAGGCTCTGTCAATAATTTTTCTCGTGTAGATCACAAGACCTACCTCTGAACCGCGTGGAACAGCAATTTTGAGGTGTTTTTTAAAGTTAGGAAAGAACGCTTGAGGTATCGGTAAAAAATAGAGTCGGATTTGTGTTCAGTAGCTCAAGATACATAAAAATACGCTCTGTCAATAATTTTCCTCACGTAGATCACAGGCCCTACCTCTCAACAGCGTGGATCAACAATTTTGGGGTTTTTCTTTGAGGATAGGGACGAACGCTTGAGATATCGGTATAACAGAGGGTTGGATTCGTGTTCAGCAGCTCAAAATACATACAAATACGCTGTCAATAATATTCCTCACGTAGATAACAGGCCCTACCTCTCAACCGCGTGAAACAGCAATGTTAGGGTGTTTTTGAGGTTAGGAACGAACGCATGAGGTATCGGTTAAAAAGAGGGTCGGATTCGTGTTCAGCAGCTCAAGATACATAGAAATAGGCTCTGTCAATAATTTTCCTTACGTAGATCACAGGCCCTACCTCTCAACCGCGTGAAACAGCAATTTTGGGGCGCTTTTTTTGAGGTTAGGAACGAACGCTTGAGGTATCTTTTAAAAACATGGTCGGATTCGTGTTCAGTAGCTCAAGATACATAAGAATACGCTCTGTCAATAATTTTCCTCGTGTAGATCACAGGACCTACCTCTGAACCGCGTGAAACAGCAATGTTAGGGAGTTTTTGAGGTTAGGGACGAATGCTTGAGGTATCGGTTTAAAAGAGGGCCGGATTCGTGTTCAGCAGCTCAAGATTCATAGAAATACGCTCTGTCAATAATTTTCCTCGTGTAGATCACAGGATCTACCTCTCAACCGCGTGAAACAGCAATGTTAGGGTGTTTTTGAGGTTAGGAACGAACGCATGAGGTATCGGTTAAAAAGAGGGTCGGATTCTTGTTCAGCAGCTCAAGATACATAGAAATACGCTGTGTCAATAATTTTTCTCGTGTAGATCACAAGACCTACCTCTGAACCGCGTGGAACAGCAATTTTGAGGTGTTTTTTAAAGTTAGGAACGAACGCTTGAGACATCGGTAAAAAATAGGGTCGGATTTGTGTTCAGTAGCTCAAGATACATAAGAATACGCTCTGTCAATAATTTTCCTCGCGTAGATCACAGGACCTACCTCTGAACCGCGTGAAACAGCAATGTTAGGGAGTTTTTGAGGTTAGGGACGAATGCTTGAGGTATCGGTAAAAAATAGGGTCGGATTTGTGTTCAGTAGCTCAAGATACATAAGAATACGCTCTGTCAATAATTTTCCTCGTGTAGATCACAGGACCTACCTCTCAACCGCGTGAAACAGCAATGTTAGGGTGCTTTTGAGGTTAGGGACGAACGCTTGAGGTATCGGTAATAAATAGGGTCGGATTTGTGTTCAGTAGCTCAAGATACATAAAAATACGCTCTGTCAATAATTTTCCTTACGTAGATCACAGGACCTAACTCTCAACCGCGTGAAACAGCAATTTTGGGGCGCTTTTTTTGAGGTTAGGAACGAACGCTTGAGGTATCGGTTAAAAAGAGGGTCGGATTCGTGTTCAGCAGCTCAAGATACATAAGAATACGCTCTGTCAATAATTTTCCTCGTGTAGATCACAGGACCTACCTCTCAACCGCGTGAAACAGCAATGTTAGGGTGTTTTTGAGGTTAGGAACGAACGCATGAGGTATCGGTTAAAAAGAGGGTCGGATTCGTGTTCAGCAGCTCAAGATACATAGAAATACGCTCTGTCAATAATTTTTCTCGTGTAGATCACAAGACCTACCTCTGAACCGCGTGGAACAGCAATTTTGAGGTGTTTTTTAAAGTTAGGAACGAACGCTTGAGACATCGGTAAAAAACAGGGTCGGATTTGTGTTCAGTAGCTCAAGATACATAAGAATACGCTCTGTCAATAATTTTCCTCGCGTAGATCACAGGACCTACCTCTGAACCGCGTGAAACAGCAATGTTAGGGTGTTTTTGAGGTTAGGAACGAACGCATGAGGTATCGGTTAAAAAGAGGGTCGGATTCGTGTTCAGCAGCTCAAGATACATAGAAATAGGCTCTGTCAATAATTTTTCTCGTGTAGATCACAAGACCTACCTCTGAACCGCGTGGAACAGCAATTTTGAGGTGTTTTTTAAAGTTAGGAAAGAACGCTTGAGACATCGGTAAAAAACAGGGTCGGATTTGTGTTCAGTAGCTCAAGATACATAAGAATACGCTCTGTCAATAATTTTCCTAACGTAGATCACAGGACCAACCGCTCAATCGCGTAAAGCAGCAATTTTGGGGTGTTTTTTTGAGGTTTGATCGAACGCATGAGGTATCGGTTAAAAAGAGGGTCGGATTCGTGTTCAGTAGCTCAAGATACATAAAAATACGCTCTGTCAATAATATTCCTCACGGAGATCACAGGCCCTACCTCTCAACCGCGTGAAACAGCAATTTTGCGGTGTTTTTTGAGGTTAGGGACGAGCGCTTGCGGTATCGGTAAAAAAGAGGGTCGGATTCGTGTTCTGTAGCTCAAGATACATAAGAATACGCTCTGTCAATAATTTTCCTCGTGTAGATCACAGGACCTACCTCTCAACCGCGTGAAACAGCAATGTTAGGGTGTTTTTGAGGTTAGGGACGAACGCTTGAGGTATCGGTAAAAAATAGGGTCGGATTTGTGTTCAGTAGCTCAAGATACATAAAAATACGCTCTGTCAATAATTTTCCTTACGTAGATCACAGGCCCTACCTCTCAACCGCGTGAAACAGCAATGTTACGGTGTTTTTTTGAGGTTTGAACGAACGCATGAGGTATCGGTTTAAAAGAGGGTCGGATTCGTGTTCAGCAGCTCAAGATACATAGAAATACGCTCTGTCAATAATTTTTCTCGTGTAGATCAGAGGACCTACCTCTCAACCGCGTGAAACAGCAATTTTGAGGTGTTATTTAAAGTTAGGAATGAACGCTTGAGACATCGGTATATAAGAGGGTCGAATTCGTGTTCAGCAGCTCAAAATACATAGAAATAGGCTCTGACAATAATTTTGCTCCGTGTAGATCTGAGGACCTACCGCTCAATCGCGTAAAACAGCAATTTTGGGGTGTTTTTTTGAGGTTTGAGCGAACGCATGAGGTATCGGTTAAAAAGAGGGTCGGATTCGTGTTCAGCAGCTCAAGATACATAGAAATAGGCTCTGTCAATAATTTTCCTCGTGTAGATCACAGGACCTACCTCTCAACCGCGTGAAACAGCAATATTAGGGTGTTTTTGAGGTTAGGGACGAACGCTTGAGGTATCGGTAAAAAATAGGGTCGGATTTGTGTTCAGTAGCTCAAGATACATAAAAATACGCTCTGTCAATAATTTTCCTCACGTAGATCACAGGCCCTACCTCTCAACAGCGTGGATCACCAATTTTGGGGTTTTTCTTTGAGGATAGGGACGAACGCTTGAGATATCGGTATAACAGAGGGTTGGATTCGTGTTCAGCAGCTCAAAATACATACACATACGCTCTGTCATTATTTTCCTCACGTAGATCACAGGCCCTACCTCTCAACCGCGTGAAACAGCAATGTTACGGTGTTTTTTTGAGGTTTGAACGAACGCATGAGGTATCGGTTTAAAAGAGGGTCGGATTCGTGTTCAGCAGCTCAAGATACATAGAAATACGCTCTGTCAATAATTTTTCTCGTGTAGATCACAAGAACTACCTCTGAACCGCGTGGAACAGCAATTTTGAGGTGTTTTTTAAAGTTAGGAACGAACGCTTGAGACATCGGTAAAAAACAGGGTCGGATTTGTGTTCAGTAGCTCAAGATACATAAGAATACGCTCTGTCAATAATTTTCCTCGCGTAGATCACAGGACCTACCTCTGAACCGCGTGAAACAGCAATGTTAGGGTGTTTTTGAGGTTAGGAACGAACGCATGCGGTATCGGTTAAAAAGAGGGTCGGATTCGTGTTCAGCAGCTCAAGATACATAGAAATAGGCTCTGTCAATAATTTTTCTCGTGTAGATCACAAGACCTACCTCTGAACCGCGTGGAACAGCAATTTTGAGGTGTTTTTTAAAGTTAGGAAAGAACGCTTGAGGTATCGGTAAAAAATAGAGTCGGATTTGTGTTCAGTAGCTCAAGATACATAAAAATACGCTCTGTCAATAATTTTCCTCACGTAGATCACAGGCCCTACCTCTCAACAGCGTGGATCAACAATTTTGGGGTTTTTCTTTGAGGATAGGGACGAACGCTTGAGATATCGGTATAACAGAGGGTTGGATTCGTGTTCAGCAGCTCAAAATACATACAAATACGCTCTGTCATTATTTTCCTCACGTAGATCACAGGACCTACCTCTCAACCGCGTAAAACAGCAATTTTGGGGTGTTTTTTTGAGGTTAGGAACGAACGCATGAGGTATTGGTTAAAAAGAGGGTCGGATTCGTGTTCAGCAGCTCAAGATACATAAAAATACGCTCTGTCATTATTTTCCTCAAGTAGGTCACAGGATAACGTTCGGAACGTGCAGCTCCGTCTGAAAACGAAATTTTTAAAATAGCCACGCACTTATCAAAAGTACATAAAAAATACTAATTTTCCATATATTTAAAAATTTTTATGTCGAAAGAAATTTTGGGCAGGGCGGTGTTCCGGTTGACGTGGAACGGCACATATAAATATATATATATATATATATATTTCTAAAGTCATTCGAAGAAGATTAAATAATTCAGAGGAAATATCAGAAGCATTATCTAATCCGGAGTATTTGACGGTTTATATGTAACAAGTTATGGATGTGCCTCACGCAACAGAGATTAGATGGTTTCACGATAGGGCCGAAGATGAAAGTTCTGCTCTGTATACAGAGATTAATGTGACAAATCTGTTTGAACGCGCTCGCGAAAGTTTTAATGACTCTTCAGATCAATGACTTTAATGAAAAAATAAATTTAATAAATATTTGTATTTGTAAAAATTAATTATTTCAAATAAAAATTTTAGTCAATGATACATCAAACGATATTTCTTCAAGTCCAGAAATACCTTCATGACCCTCTTCTACAGGCTGTTTATGGCCTTCTTTACCGCCATAGCCAGAGCCTGCATATTCACCACCGCATCATCATCATCAGCAGCAGCAGCAGCCGCCGGCAGCAAGCGACGGGTTGTACAGTGATGTATGTCATCGAGCAGCAAACGAGCGAGCGAGAGAGCGAGCGAGAGAGAGATCCGATACAAATAGGAGCCGAAGCTACTGCGGCGGCAACGGCTGCGTGGACCCCAGATCAAGATACATATGATATACGTCCCCCTGGTAATAGGTTCATCATAGCTGAGGAGAGCCAGCAATATGTACGAAAGTTTAACGTGACAGGTAGACGATTTTTACTTCGTGTAAACGATCCAGCGTCAGAACGTATAAATCCTGTTATTCGAAAATGACTTGATAGGGGTAAAAGTAAGTGTGAGAAGTGAATATTTTGCACACGGTGCCGCTGGTCTATCACTCAGACCTATCGAGAATTTTATTTACGAAGACTTGTGGGAATTGATCAGTAATTTGACACAAAGTAACGAGGATTTTCAAATTGATAATTCTTTTGTTTTAAAAGCAGTTTTTATAGATATGCCGGTAGGATCCGGAGCACGTAGAAAAAGAAATTTAAATTTCGATATTGTTAAGAAGTCATCGATTGTAGCCATTCAAAATGACAATATATTGTGTTTACCGCGTGCACTCGTAGTAGGCGAAGCCCACAACACGCTAAAGACTCACGATACGGGGGAAATAAAAAATGCTTGGCGCGTCATTCGTGATAGGCGTAGAAAAATGCAAACGGAGAAGGCGGAGCAACTCGTGCGCGATGCTATTGTTATAATACCCGACGGAGGTTGCGGAATGCGCGAGATAAAAAGATTTTTTTTTACCGAACGGTATAGCAATTGTTGTTTGCGATAAAAACAATTTTGGAAGCGGTGAGCCGGCTTTTTTCGACGGGCGCGACGATTTGATGACGGCAGATATCGAGTTGCATGGAAATATTAACCTCATAATATTAAATTTAACTGGGATCGTGAAATCGAAGTTCTTGTGCTCCTTTTGCAACAAACGTCACGTTGATCAACACGTGCGTAAGCAAATTTGTCCTTACTGTTTCGTTTCACCTGCATGTAAAGCCGAAAGTATAAATATAATTAAATGCGATTCGTGCAACCGAGATTTCATTGATAAGGCTTGTTATGAAAACCACAAACGAGACGGTTCTTACAAAAAAATAATAAAGAATTATGTGATGTTTTGAAAATGTGTTGAAAATGTTGCAAGTTGATGCATTGTAATCGCAGAAAGCACGAATGCGGTGTTTATTGATGACGATTTTGTGGAAAGCGTCACAGAGTTAACGATATGTGTTATATGCGGCCGATAAATGGCGATGACGGTAGAAAGAAAAACTGCACAGAACCACCTACCAGTTCTCAAAAAATATCTGTTTATATTTTACAATTTCGAGTCACGCCAGGATACTGCTTATCGAAATCACAGAACGACAAAAGTGACATACCTAATCTCTGTGTAGCGCAGCAAGTGTGTACCGATTGTCTAGATTCGGACGATATGACACAATGGTGCAATACTTCTGGTATTCGCGAATATATTTTTCTGCAAGGAACCGGTAAAAGAATTAATAGAAATTTGCATTCACTAAAAGTCGACATTTGAACAAATAATATTTATAGCGCACAACGCACGCAGGTTTGACGCGCAATTTATGTTAAAAGAGTTAACAGAGCAATCGAGCCAAGTTTTACCGAGTGTTATTCTTAACGGTCAAAATATCATTACGTTGCAACACGGGCGAACAAAGTTTATAGATAATTTAAACTATTTTCACATGAAGTTAAGCGCGCTACCGAGCACTTTTGATTTACCCGTTAGCATTAAAAAAGGTTATTTTCCGCATCTATTTAATAAGCTTGAAAATCAACATTACGTAGGCCCACTACCCGCGGCCAAATTTTACGCACCAGATTCAATGTCAGTTCACGATAGAGATACTTTCTACGCTTCACACGTATTTAGAAAAAAAAATTATTACCCAATAGCATAGGTATAATTTCACCAAACGGCTATAGACGCGCCGTCAAGTACTCACAGAAGTCCATCTAATGGTTATTGCAGTGTGAGCGTGAAATAGGTCGAGAAATAATACACGCGGGAAGAGCTCGAGAGTTTAGGTTAAGCGAGGGATTTTTAGTAGACGGGTATTTATACTCGGAAGCTGCAGTTCACGCTTACGACAGGGGTACAGTTTTCGAGTTCCAAGGCTGCTACACGCACGTAAAATAAATGTTTTAAAAATGATCGCGATAAAATTTCAATGTATGGTCGCTCTTTTAACAAATCTTACGAGAACATACGTACAAAAATCGCTCGAATAAAGTCTCTCGGTTACGAAACGCGTGAATTTTGGGAGTGCGAATTCGAACGCATAAAAATTGAAAATCCAGAAATTTTTGGTTATGTATCAAATTATCCGCTTATCAGTAAAATAGCTTTAAATCCGCGCGACGCATTTTACGGTGGCAGAACAGAAAATATCGTCACGTATTACAAAGCTAAAGAAGGCCAAAAAATTAAGTATATAGACATTTGTTCACTATATCCTTACGTGTGTAAGAGAGGACAGTTTCCGTTCGGACATCGACGCATTTTCGTCGGCGCGGAGTGTGAAGAACTTACGGGCGATAAATACAACTATATAGCACGCGTAGAGGGCCTCGTAAAATGTAAAATTTTGCCACCACGTAAATTATTTCTACCTTTATTACCTATAAAAATGCAAAATCGACTATTATTCGCACTGTGTCGTTCTTGCTGTGAAGAAATGCGACAAAAAGACTGTAACCACGAAGAAATTCACGAGCGCGAGTTCACTGGCACATGGATGGCCGACGAGTTGAGTAAAGCCATTGAACTTGGATACGAAATCACTTAAATATATATAATTTGGCAGTATCGGATGACGCGCTACGATCCGCGCACGGGTGAAAAAGGCTTGTTTGCCGGTCACGTGAACTTATTTTTGAAAATAAAGCAGCAAGCAAGCGGCTGGCCGTTTTGGTGTGAGAATGAGACTACAATACAATATTTTCAAGAGTACAAGCCAGACGAGGGAATCAAGTTAGAACGCGAAAAGATGCAAGCTGCAAGCCGTTGCAAAACTCTGCTTAAACTCTTTTTGGGGTAAATTTGGTCAGCGTAGAAATTTGAAACAAACTGAACAAGAAGTATTCGATGTATTGCCCGTAAGTGATGAAGTTTTGTACGTTAATTGTCAGTTTAGAGAGGAGGCTGTAGGCTACCCCACAGGCTCGTCTCAAATTATATAGTTTTTTGGAACCCCTATCGGCGATAATTCTTTACTATGACACTGATTCGTGCGTGTTCGTATGTAACGACGGTACTGCAAACGAATACAGCCCCTCTATCGGCTCTTTATACGGTGATATGACGGATGAGTTAAAAAGTTACGGGGAAGGAACCTACAATCATACGTTTCTATCCGGCGACCCAAAATTTTACGCATTTCGAGCACTCACCCCCTCTACGGGTGATACTATAGAGTGTTGCAAAATCAGGGAAATATGTTTAAATTTTATGAATTCTAAAAAAATAAATTTTGAAAGTATTAAAGTTCTTCTTGATCGTACATTTTACGATGAAAAAAAAAAGAAAATGTAATCATACCGTGCAATGACGAGGCTGAAGAAAAAAAAGAAGAAAGTGCAAACAATATTAAAATAAAATTTAAAGCTATAAGACGTATGCCTACTCATGACGTTGTAACGCGCGATGAAACGAAAACGTGTTGCATTGTTTTGAAAAAAAGACGATACATTTCGCAAAGTTTGTCTTTACCTTTTGACTACAAGCACTAAATAATTAAGTTGCTATTATGTAAAATGTTTAATAAAATTATGAAAATAAATTTATTCTAATCAAATATTTATTTTTTCTTTACATATATGTATCATATGTACGTATCTGCATAATATAACATATGCGCGTGCGCGTATAGGCTTAGCCTCACGCGTGCGTATGCACGCGTATAAGCTTCTCAGTGCGCGCACACGCAGTACTAGCTTATACACCGCGGTGATGAGCTTATCCACGCAGATCGCGCGCGTTCGTGTCGCGCCGTTTAAAAAAGCAAGTGTAAAAAAATTTACCGCAAAGACTTGGATTGTGTGCAGGTGTAAAATATGTAATAAGAATTACCATAATAATTGTACTGTCATGAAGTTAGATGGCGCTGTGTATATCTGCATTGATTGTGATAAAGAAAAGAAAGCGAAAAACAAGAGTTTATCTGCAGATAACAGCGGTTTAAATGCCACGAGCGTTGATCCTTCACCGAGTAGTGCAGATGTGGGTAGCGGGCTCACTGCATCGACACCCACGGTTACTTCTGCAAAGACTAGTGTTAGTACTAATACCATGATCAACGCTTCTAGCATATCGGACTCAATGCATTATTGTACTCTACCGTCATCTATGCTTGACCTGTTCGATAAACAGTTTGAGTTACTTACAAGAACAGGGAACGATCACTATGCTTCTCTAGTGAAAAAATTTGATGCTATCGGCAATGTCCCAGCATCAGCACCAGCAGCTCAGGTTTTGTCGCTAAAAAAGAAAATAGATGTGCAGACTTCCCAGCTGGAGGGGCTGCATCAAGATCGGTTTCTGTTACAAAGCAAGTACCAACTGCTGAAAGAACAGCTTCAAACGGTGATGCATAAAATCGAGGTTATGGTTGCCAGCTCGAGCAGTACACGTAGTAATAACGCGGATATTAACACCATTCCTGACGCTAACGAGTCACACATTCTAGTATCGCTTAGAGACATCGACGGGTCGATGTCAAGTAGTTGTAAGAATAATGATAATAATAATATGGTTAAGTCTGTACATAGTAGGGTTAGTAATAATGATAGAATTAATAATACTTTGAATAACAAAGTAGACTTTGATAATGCGCGCTCTGCTCCATCAGGCAGCGTCCCGCCGTCGGACTCTGACGGGTTTCGCACACAGAGTCGTCGCCGTCGAACTCGGTGCCAAAGTTCTAAAAACGTAAATCTTACTGACCGGAACAGGTATTATTCAACGTTGAACGGGATGAATAGTGGCGAAGGATCGGCGGAAATAATTATTACTAATATTTTTGAAGGTTCCAAATCGCAGCGTGAGGACGTAGTCCATGCCATCCTTACCACTGTTCTACCGTCCATCGTGAGGGAAGACTTAATGTCTATACGCCTGCTTCAATCGGAAAGACAGACCGTTGCGAACCAACCCGCGAACAAATACCAGCGTCGATGATCCCCGTGGGTTGTCTGCTTTTCTCGTAGCAGCTTGGTAACTGAGATTATGAGGACCAAAAGTAGATTTACAGCATTTAGCACTAAGGATGTTAACGTAACGCTTTTGAATCAGGACACGAGTAATAGCCTTATTAGAAGTAAAATTTTTATTAATGAACTTTTAAGTAAAGAATCTTTTACTCATTTCAACACCATAAAATCTATTGCTCGTGGTTTAAGCTTCAAATATATTTGGCATAGGGGCGGTCGTTTCCTAGTTAAGAAGCGAGACGGTGAATGGGTGCATGAGATCACTTCGGCTGCAGATCTGCACGCATTATCTGCATCTTTTCGCAACGAGGCTAGCGATAGCGTTAACGCGGCGGTAACACAAAATACCTGTAATCTAGTCACTGTTACACCGGAAACGTCAAGAATGTCGAACTTAATTTCTGGCGATGCAATTTGACTACGCGGGGACGTAGCAAGAGAGGTGTAAGCTGGGGGGATTAAGAGCGGGCTGAGACGCGTTTCGGGGATAGCGACGATGTTGGCGTTCAGATCGTCGGGTTCTTGTCAATTAGGCAGAACAGGAATAATAAAGGAGGAGGGGTGGTTCTTTACGTACGTAATTCTTATAAAGCAACGGTGCTGTGCTCCTCAAAAACTACGTTAGATAAAGGCAAACCAGGTATCCCTGAATATTTGATGTGTAAAATTCAGCAAGGCAACCATCCGCCAATTTTCGTGGCCGTAATATATCGACCTCCAGGGATTTCATTCACTGTCGATTCTGACCTAATACAGAACCTGACGACTTATTCGGTAGGGTACGATCACCGGATTGTAATGGGAGATCTGAACGCGAACATGTTGTCGACATCTCAGGAATTTATTAGAGAGTTAATTGGTGAATTAAACCTTAAATTAGTTGATCATGGCGCGACTCACCACGTCGGAGAATCTCCCACTTGGATTGATATGATCTTCACTGACGACAATGATGTGGTACTGGATGCGAACAACATGATGGCGACCTTTCTGAGTGAACATAATATAATTGATGTCACAATCGACATCCAAACTTCAAAGTCTCCTGCTCTCAATAAATTTTCATATAGGGATTTTAAGTCTATTAGGCAGGAGGAACTTCTATCCCTCATTACTGCTTGTGATTGGTCGCCCATCAGTTGCCCAGATAAGAATGTTGATAGTAAGTTAGACCATCTTAGCCACAACATCTTGATGATCAGACGAATTTGCCCCTCTAAAACAGTTCACACTGAAGAAGAAATGTCTCCCTCCTTAGGTGGATGTCGAGCTGAAATAACTCTATAACCAGCGTGATGCCGTTCGACGGCGCTACAAACGGACTCGGGACAATAAGTTGTGGCAGGAGTTCCAGTCTCTCGCAGTTCAAGCAGAACAGCGCACAGTTGAAATGCGAGAGGCTTTTATTCAGAGCAGACTTTTTGATGCTCTGGATAATAACAAAAATATCTGGAAAGAACTTCGGCATCTTGGACTGTTACCAAAGGCTACCATGACGAAAATCTGGATAACATCTTATCGACGGCCAGCGATGATGGCTTCACTTTTTGTGAAGTTACCTTCTCGGACGTTGTTCTGGCCGTTGCTCATTTCTCGTCACAGGCAAAGGGCGAATACGGAATACCCCAAAATGTCATCGCAAAGTCTCTTCCGGTTTTGGGCCATCATTTGGCTAAGATTTTCAACTCCTCTCTTTCTAGTGGGGTTTTTCCCGGGACCTGGAAGAAGGCTCATCTGGTGCCTCTAAAGAAGACGGCAATTCCATCTGCCGTCTCGGACTTCCGTCCAATAGCCCTGTTGAGTTTTCTCTCCAAGGTCTTGGAAAAAATCGTCCACGAGCAGATTTCAGAGTTCATTTCATCCAAGAAAATCCTTGATCCACGTCAAACTGGCTTTCGACAACATCATAGTACGCAAACAGCACTATTGAGTCTGTCAGAGGAGATTCGTGATGGTATTAATAGCAAGAGTCAGCTGCTTACCATACTCCTAATGTTTGATTTCAGTAAGGCGTTCGACACTATTTCGCTCTCTAAATTACTTCGTAAGCTGATCAATGGGGTTTTCTAAGTCCATAGTCCTGTGGATCAAGTCATATATTACAGGTCGTAACCAGCGAGTGGTTACAAAATCTAATGGGGAATCTGATTTGTGCACAACCAATCTTGACGTTCCACGGGGCTCGGTTCTTGGGCCCCTTCTGTTCAGCCTTTATATTAATGATCTTGGAGACATACTAGCTGCTTTAAAAAATCCCCAGGGTGAATTATCGGATGGTGTCAAGCATTTGCTTTATGCTGATGATTTACAAACCTATACGCAGGTTGCGAGAGACGATCTTCAGATAGACATTGATCGCCTGTCAGCTGTGGCGCGAGCAGTGTCGGCTTGGGCTTCTGAGAATGCCCTTCACCTTAATGTCGGGAAGACTAAAGCTATAATTTTTGGGTCGGATTACAATATTAATAAATTGCAGGAATTGCACCTTCCAGACATTGAGGTGCAGAATAACGTTTTTATTCCCTTTGCCGATACTGTAACTAACCTCGGTGTTGTTATGGATTCTAAATTAACATGGAAACCGCAAGTGGATGCCGTTAGTCGGAAGGTTAACAGAGTCTTATATGGACTCAGATCTTTTAGATCCTGCACCACCGAAGCGTTACACAAACATTATTGCTCTCTTGTATACCTTGACGTATCAGGTGAGCTACAGACCAGGCTTCAAAGGTTGCAAAACTCCTGTGTGAGATATATATGTGGTGTTAGAAAAGATGAGCATGTCTCTCCCTGCAGGAGGAAACTGGGCTGGTTGACTGTGGAGATAAGAAGGGAGAATTTTTCGGCCGTAATGCTTCATAAAGCAGTTGTCATGGGACAGCCTCCGTACCTTGCGGCCCTTTTTGAACAAAATCAGTCTAGAACCTCAGGTAGGAATCCCAAGGAAATAAAAATTTCAGGGTCGCGTACTGATGTTGGCCTGTACTCCTTCAGAGCCCAAGGTGCTCGCCTCTGGAATTCGCTTCCCCGCGCTATTAGGCATCTTCCGTCTCTAAATAAATTTAAAACGGCAATACGTAGGCATATTATTGAAACCTGCGACGAACGAAATGTGTTCTGTGATAAAAATTAACTGTGTAATACTGCTAAGTAATTATTTAATTAAGGTTCTATATTGTGTCGTGATAGTTAAGACTACTGACATAAACTGTGCATTTATAATAAGCCTATGTGATGAAATCTAACGATGAATCTGTGATATGGATACAAATTTAATTTAATGTATCGAAACTATGTATATATGATGTATATTTTTAACTTGTGCAAAATAAATCTTAATCTATCTATCTATCTATTTTATCATCCTTCACTCTCAATCATTATAAAAATTCGTCAACATTGCTTTTTTTTATCAGTTACGAAGATGGATAAGCGCTGAAAACATTCGTTTACTTGTTGCGTGTGCGGACCTACGGGTTGCGGTAAAACATAATTCGTAAAAAGATTTCTTGCTCACTTGACGGCGGGGGCGACGGCAGGCGGGATTTGTGATGCAAGCTTATATTGTATACTATTTTACTACGCAGAGTGGGAGACACGTACCGAATGGAGCTCAGACCTGACGGCGCCGCCGCCGCCACCACCATCGCCGCAGTTCCCATGCCACAGCTCGAATTCCGAGAGGGGCTCCCGCAGCCGGATGACTACTCGCACGATAATGAGAAAAAAAGCTGCTTATTCTCGACGATTTGATGCGTGAGTCATCGAGTGACATAATTCTCGAGTTATTTGTGAAAGGTAGTCATCACAAAAATATAAGCGTTATCTTTATTATGCAAAATATTTTTAATAAGGGAAAATCGCAACGCGACATAAGTTTGAACACAAAATATATGGTGATTTTTAAAAATCCGCGCGACCGCGCACAATTTCAACATCTTGCGCATCAAGTATATCCCGAGGATCCTAAATGTTTGCGAGAAGCTTATCTCGATGCGACTAGAAATCCTCACTCTTATTTGTTTCTCGATATTTTGCAAGTTGCTATCGATGAGTTTCGCGTGCGTACTTGCATATTTCCGGACGACAAGTTGCACTACGTATACCAAAATATTTGAAATATCCATGAGAGAGGCGAAGCAATTATAAAAAGCGAATGAAACCTCGATGCATCAGTCTATCAGGAACAATGACTGAGACAACATCGAAGTATCGCTCGAGTAAACGTGGAGACCCGCTACTCTGTAATCATTTTACGAAGAAAATCGCGTTACTTTTGTTTGTTCTAAGGCACTGTGCTGACGGTAAACTGCGAAAGGCGCTGTTTCCATCGGCGGTATATAAATTGGTATATAATAAGAAAAGTAAAAAATTGCGCGATAGTGCAATAGGATAGCAAAAAATAAAATGAATTTTCCTGCAAAACGGTGGTGGGTTTTTACCTCTGTCCCCAGCACCTATAGTTGGTACACTTATTTCAAAATTATTCGGTGGTAATTCACAGTGATTAGTGGTTGTGGGGGAGGAAGAATAGATCGAGCGATTAATATGATTCTAGTGCCCGAAGGGTCGCTCAAACATATGAAAGGCGGAGCGGGGACTACGAGGTCACCAGTGCACGAGCCGCCACCGCCGCCACCGATGCCGCCACCTCAGTCAGCCTCTACTTGCACGAATAAAAATTCCATGCAGACCTGTGGCGATAATTTATCTAGGCTGTATTCTGAAATGCATAATCTCCTACAATCGAAAAAAAATTTAAATGAACGCGAAAAATATATGAATTATTTGCAAGTTTTAAGGCGATATTTATTTTTTAAAGAGAACAAACGTATCAGCCAGCGTAATTCAGAGCAAGAGTTAGATGAGATTGACGTCGCGCTTACCCCGCTCACTGAAAAAGATATACGCAAAGTGTGCCTAAAACTTACGAGCGAAAAGCCAAACTTTTACTTTGATACTGGAAATCTTCAGCGTCAAAACGAATAAAGTGGGATAATGCCGGATTGGTTACGATAGACGGGAGAAAGATCGAACGATGAAATATCATTGAGTTGCTCAATGATGCTGTTAAAAAGAAGCAAACAAAATAAGAAAACGGATGGGGAGGCAGGGCAGGACGATGATGACGCACCCATCGGGCGTGCTAAATTCGCGAAATTCATCAATCAAATCATCGGATACTCGGAGAAATTTAATAGGAAATATGGAAACTTTAAAAATAGGGCAGAGATTAACAGCGCCTTTAAATACCTCTAAACGCCGCTTAATTAAAACAGATTTATACAGAGAGCCGATCGTATCACCCACGTTGACGAGGACCGGTGCAAAAAAATGACTTAGATTGGACATATAAATTGAATTATGAAAAGCAATATTACGATCTCTCGCACGAGGCAGGATACGCGGGCACGAGAAATCTCATACGTGTCAACAAAAAAGGTAAATCTCTGACGAACAAGAGAAAAAAATAATTTATGAATGGTTGAGTAATCAAGACGCTTACTCTCTTCATCGACCCGTACGTCGAAAATTTCCTAGATTGCGCTATAAGGTTACAAATATCGACGATTTATGGGAATGCGATTTGCTACAATTAACTACAATAATAGAATGTAACGACGGCTACTGTTACCTTCTAGTCGTCGTCGACGTACTCAGTAAATTTTCGAGGGTTGAAGTACTAAGCGATAAAACTGCCCATAACGTGGTAGCGGCGTTTGAAAAAATTCTCAAGCGAGCGGCAGGTCGAAGTCCCTCTGTTTACCATCGGACTCAGGCAAGAAGTTTGTCGGCTCGGCCTACCAAGGCCTTTTAAAGAAACATGATGTACACTTCCGAGTCGGGAGAAATCCCGACATCAAAGCAGCTGTAGTAGAAAGGCTTAACAGAACGATACGCAAACGCATGTGGCGATACTTTTCGCATAAAAACACCGAACGTTACATCGATGTTGTGCAAAAGATTATTTATGCTTACAATCAGACTTTGCACACGGGCATAAAAATGAGACCCTCGGAAGTTAATATAAATAACGCTATAAAAGCAAGCGAAAATTGAAAAAGACGGGCGCGACAATAAAGTATCAATAAAAAACAGAGGGCGCTCAACGTTACAGCTAATTACGCACCCAGCGATTGTGTACGCATCAGTCGAACTAAAAATACCTTTGAGAAAGGTTATGAAAAAAATTTCAGCGAAGAAATATTCAAGATAAAACACGTATCAAAACGTAAAAATTTGGCGGGTCGAAAAAGCAAGTGCTCGGAAAGTAGCAAGGCTATCCGGATACATTCAATTCTTGAATAAAAGCGTCCGATCTCGAGAATATTTAAGAAAGTGGAGAACACCAACGTATTCTATCTTGTTTTGCCCTCAAATAGCAGCCTAATGTTCTACAACGATAATGCAACAAGCTGTTTTACTACTCATTTGTCGCACGAAATAAAAGTAACAGGTGATTGGAGCATTGACCTCGCAGAAATTCACGTACCGTGGACGATTACGCATATTAACAAGTATGAGGCATTTTACAGTTTTAAATTGGATAATAAAGAGAGCGAAGAAATGTACTTCTTTTGCACGCGGTATTTACGAAAATATCGTTCAATTAGCCGCAGAAATAAACAAATCGAATGGGATTCACGATCATTTAATGCTCGTACCGGCAATTTTGCAAAAAGGCTATTACACTCTGCAGCGGCAATGCGCATGTGATCAGACGCATTAAGCGCAGTTTAACGAGAAAAATAAGGCGTGTATTCGGTTTTGAGGATGCTGTGCACAGAGAGGGGAAGGAGACTTTTACCACCTCGAACTTGGGTAGCGTCATTGCGCTGGGCAACAGACCTGCTTCGCTCTCTCGTGCTATATGCGACCAGCTGTATGTCTACACAGACATATGCAAGCCGTATACAGTCGGTGATACTCAAGCATCGCTTTTACGTATTGTATCCTTGGACAGCTCAAAATATAAATTCGGAGCGAACGTTGTGAGACAATTTGCACCTATACACTACATTCCGCTTTAGCAACAAAGCTTCCGCTCTATTGTTATCGATATAAGAGATTAGCACGGTCAACGCATGCCATTTGAGTAGGGGATGTTGACGAATATAACGATCAAACAGGCGGTGGCGGTGTGCGAAACGTTTCTGCAGGCTCAACGTATCAGCGCGGTAGTGGTGTAGGAGCGTGACTAGGAGGATTATTTCGCAGAATTCTTCCATACGTTACTTTTAGTGCATGGGCAGTAGGTAAAGAAGCTGTACGCGCGGGTATTAATGTTTTTGACGACGTCGCAAACAGCGGTACCAATTTCAAGGAAGCTGTAAAGTATCAAGCAAATAGAGAGCTGTTAAGCGCAGGTGGCAGTCAAGAAAGACACCTGTATCGGGTAGTATCGGCACCGCGCGCAAAAAGCGTAAACAAAGTAAAAACGCGACATCGCTGTTAAAAGAAGGAGGGCGCAAACAACGAGAAGAAACAGAAAAAGTCAACTATTACTACTTTTAGAAATATAACCGATACTTTTGGACCAAAGCCATTTTCATCACGTTCGCAAAAATGGCTTTTTTACACACTCATTCGACGGAATGTATGACGAGCGAACTGGATCTCTCTACTCTTTCGGCAACTCAGACATCGATAGAAAGCAGTGCTTACCTGAATTACAAGCCTGTGTAGTCACTCAGCGAGGAGGGGGATGTACCCTTGGAATTTGTAGTGCCAAGCGCGAGCGAGTATTATATAGATCTAGCGTACACTATGCTTTACATTCGAGCAAAAATCATACCCGTTGATACAGACGCTGAAAATGCTAAAGTTGCACCAGTTAATAATTTTTTGCATTCCATGTTTAGTAAGATTTACGTATATTTCAATCAAAAACTCGTTTCACCGCCAAATAACGCATACCCCTACAGGGCCTACATAGAGTGACTATTCAACTATTCTCCCGCAGCTAAGGAGTCCCATTTGACGTCTAGTTTATGGTACGAGGATGTGGAAGACGCTTTCGAAGCTGCGAATCGTCAATATTTTACGCGCAATGGCCGCGCGTGTGACATGCAATCATTCTTGCATCTCGACCTGCTGAATCAAGATAAAATGTTAATTAACGGTGTAGAAATGAGAATTCGCTCAGTAAGCAAAGACGCGTTTTGCTTAATGGATGTTTCCGATGATGGTAAATGCAAAGTTTATATTAAAGAAGCAACACTCATCGTTCGCAGAGTTAAAATCAGCCCGGGTGTCACTCGGACACGCTAATGCATTAGGAAAAACTACAGCCAAATATCCAATCACACTTGTAGAGGTAAAATCGTTCACACTTCACACGGGAATTCTCGGCGATACAATTAAAAACGTCATACTCGGGTAGTTACCGAAAAGAATAATCATTGATTTTGTCGACAATAGAGCATTTAACGGAGATCGGAGATTTAATCCATTTAATTTTCAAAGTTTTTCAATTACTTATCTCTCTCTATATGTCGACGGTGTACACATTCCGAATAAACCTCTACAGCCACGATTTACAGGGCACTCTGAACTACATATCGACGCCTTTCAAACACTTTTTACTGGCACCGGCATACATTTTCTCAACGAGGGAATCGGAATTAATCGTTATAATTATTCAAGAGGTAATTTCTTTACTGCTTTTGATCTCACGCCTGATTTATCGGCTCACTGTGCCACGCACTGGAATCTCGTGCGCTCGGGTAGTGTGCGCATAGAGGTGGGTTTTGAGTAGGCGCTCGCATCGACCATAAATTGTATGGTTTATGCTGAATACGATAATGTTTTGGAGATGGACCCGAACAGGCAAATCATAACTGATTTCAATGCGTGAGACTTTAACGACTTCAACGACAACGACGACGACGACGAAAAAATTGATGGGGACATGACTATATTAGGCCTAAAACAAAGCACAGTAAGATCAGTTTCTTGCACAGTAGTCGTAGCTAATGCACGCACCTCTCAGAAGCTTAAAATGGATTACATTATCGACATGCAGAGATTTCGCGATGCATATGAAAACTTCTTACCGAAAGAAGTTGCAGCGATATAACTACAAAATCGCATTATCGGACACTGGATAGTGTGTGCACCATACGATTTTAACGATTTGCCTACGGATGTGCGTCAAACTAACAATTACTTTTCGCTCGATGTGCACGGTCTACAGTGGTTTGAAGAAAAAGTTTCTCTTCGCCAATTAGGACGTCACTTATACAATATAGCGAGGGATGCACGCAGAATATATGTACGAGGGAGTGAAAAAGCCATGTATCTGGAATGAGTGATGGCACGCCGCATTATAAATGTCGAGCATTACGACACACCGAGTTTTCAACATTTAGAGCAGGCGTTTTCAGCTGTGTTGATGTGTATAATACGAAACGCGCAAAAGCTTAAGAATAAAAAAGATTTTTGCTCAATGCACAGAGCTTATTAGATTATATAGTGGTTTTACACGCTTCTTTCAAAAGATACGCTCAGCCTACCCGTTATACATAGCGAGGTATTCTACGGTGCACTGCTAGAATACCATCGACAGCAGAGAGTGAAACACCTACGATTCACGGAAGAGGAAGGCCAGGACGTAGTCGACTGAGCGATAGAAGAAGACGGTCAGCGGCAAAGCGAGGAGGTGTATTACGATGAAGTGGCCGATGAAGTGGCCGATGACGACGACGACGACGAAGTACCCAACGTGAAAAAGCTATATATCTTGACGAGTCGGACGACACGGATGATGAGTGCGAGTGGCTGCTCAACTGCTTAAAATGAACACGAGCCAAATAATGAGTGCCATTAGAGGGTTAAACGCCAACTCTATCGGTGATTATGCAGCAGATCACATGCCAAAATTTTTAAGTCTCCCTGCTGCTATTATATCCAACATCGATACGTCGAAAAAACGCGGTTCGCACTGGATTGCCATTTACATCGACAAAAATGGCTACGGAAACTACTTTGATAGCTACGGCGTCGCACCTTTCTCACAGCATCTGAATCGACTCCGAAGTAATTACATGTGATATCAATGGAATACAAAAATTACAAAGTGTTGATTCGCAAGTGTGCGGAGAATATTGTATTATGTTTCTGTATAATTTGTGTAATGGTGTTACTCTACGCTCGTTTTGTAACATCTTTTCACGAAATACGCGTAGCAACGATGCATTAGTTACAAAGTTGTATAAATATATTGCTAAACAATTAAAAAGTAAAAGGTACGTTCGTCGGCAAAATTAATGTGTTTCCGCACGAGAACACTGTTGGAGCTGGGTGTATCAATCAATCATGTACTTCGAAAATGTAATGTTTGTCATAATGAACTTTTATACTTTTGTACACTTAATATTCTAAGAAACATATGTACTCTCTTTTTCATTTCTAAAAAATATTGTACTAAATTTAATCACATGATATTTTAATTTTGTGTGTTATACTTTTATTTTTACCCTCGATGTTCCGCCTTTTTCCTCATTTTTAATAATTTACCCATACATGAATATAAAAATGTAGTTATTGTTCCTTAAATAATTTATGTTCTTCAATTAAATATTAATTTAAACTATTTGATATTTATTATACCTTTCAAAATTTTAAGACGTGTACTTTTATCTCAAAAAAGAATACCCGACATTTTTTAACGATAACTTTTTATGTGTTTTGTTTCACAGCTGTACGTTTTTCTTATTAAAACAAAAAGTTTTAACATTAAATTAAAATTAAACTTTTTCAAAATATGTGTCTCCTTTGACTAAACAATTTTTTTTTTTTTTTTTTTTTATATTATTTAACGTCGCCATGTTTGTGCTTCCATGTGGTGCTAATCGGCGACGGGGGTCTGCGGTATGTTTGTAAACAAAGCACATGTAATTTTTACAGAGGTGCTTGTATCAATCGGCAGAGACTAGGATTCGAACCCGGGTCACCGGCGTGGGAATCCGACACTCTACCGACTGAGCCGCCGCAGGCCCCTTTAAATAAATAATTTAAATAAATAAATAAATAATTTAAATAAATAAATAAATAATTTAAATAAATAAATAAATAAACTAAACAATTATTTACATACTTGAGGATTTTATTAAATTTTTATGTGCGTATTTCGTAGAACGCAGTTGACCGTTGACACATTAAATTTTGTTGTACGCAGAAAATTTATTTAAACCTTCTGCTTTATTATTTTATCGAGAAAAAGTTTGCAACGGAATTCCTCCCTCTGCGGTACGTGACGCTGAATACGAGCAGTTCGGAGCTTTTCATCGATCAAATGGAGGCTATGAGTGCGTACTTAAAAAACTCATATACATTCTATCAAGATTTCGGAAAGCCATGCAAGATTTTCTTCCCCAATCACGACCTCAATTTTACGATGGTTTACGGTTCGAGAACAATAGCCCTCGACGAGAGACCACCCGATGACGGTTCGCCTACAAAGCTCAACAACATAGGTCAGCCGTACGAGGCGCAGCTATACGAGGATATGGAAGCAACCACTACATTCGAACCGCCTGGCAAAAAGAAGAAGAAGTAGGATAATCCACCAAGCATCGTCATGCAGCTAGCTACACTCGAAGGACTGTCCCAGATGCGTGAGTGTATTAATAAGCGCCTTAAACATGTAGAAGAGTGTGCTACTTTTGTTAATCGTGCTGTCGAACACATTTCAGATTTTTTGAAAAGTAAATTAAAAAAAGAAGATGAGACGAAAGCTAAAAATATTCTCAAAGAATTTAATGCTTTCGCACAATATTACACTATTCGCGAAGCCGAAATTGAAAGTAGAGTGAAAACGAGTATGGAAACGGTAATTTTTAATCTGGACACACTGAATATTGTTTTTTTTTTTTTTTTTTTTTTTTAACGTCGCCATGTTTATGCTTCCATGTGGTGCTAATCGACGACGGGGGTCTGCGGTGTGTTTGTAAACAAAGCACATGTAATTTTTACAGTGGTGCTTGTATCAATCGGCAGAGACTAGGATTCGAACCCGGGTCACCGGCGTGGGAATCCGACACTCTACCGACTGAACCGCCGCAGGTCCCCCACTGAATAGTGTATTAATGGAATTATTTGATTATTGTCTACCTTTAATTGCAACAAATTTATCCGAAATTATGTTTTCTATGTAAAATATCTTTATAAAAAAAAAACATGTACACTATAAAAATAAAAAAAAAAAGGTAAAACTGTAAAACAAAAAAATTTTGAAAATTTTCAAATTTTCAAATTTTTAAAATTTAAGAAACCGATCCCGTTCCGCACCAGCGATCATCTCTCAATACAGGCACCCAGCCAGAAGGCACCTTGCAGACGATGACTTGCTGCAGCAATTTTTTATTATCGCCAACGCACGTGTCCGATAACGATAACCGGAGCGGCGACGACGTACCGGATCGAGAATCTTCACCAGCTAACGGGAATTTAGACGGTGCAAACCCGTCGCAAGACCACGAATTGCCTCCAAACCCTGCGACACCTGTGTAAACAAGCGCCAATAGCAACGAAACAGCCGACGCCGGCAATGTCGCCACCGCGAATGTGTTAAAAAGTCATAATTTAAAGCGGTATGTGGTTGCGAATCCGCGGCCGCCCCTTGGAAAACTGCCATGGGTCACACTGGAATGGCTAAGAACCACCTCCCTTTGTACATCTGCAATCACTCAGTGAGCACCCGTTCCGATACAGAGAGAACTTAGTGTACTTCATTTCGGTCGATAATTAATAACGACTAAGATCCAAGTAGTCTTCATCGAACGCGGTTACTTGAGTCCCGAAGAGTTGTCAAGTAAGAAATACAGCGTGGGCGAAATAAAGATTACAAAAGTAAAAGGCATAAAATTAATAGGAGCGTACACGAAAGAACACATAGATTCCGGACCAATGCGTGCTGACATAAGAAAATGCTTACGCACGCTAGAGAATGTTATATTATCAAAATAGATCCTGAGTTTCGATATAATCCGCGACCTTGTGATTCTCACTGTAGCCGAATGGGCGTATTTCAAAGTCCAGTTCGATAATACTTTCATGAACAAACGAATAGTCGCAGTTCTATATAAAAATTATCTACCGGTACCCCCTATATTAGAGAGAAACAAACTGATCATAGAGAACCACGAGGCAGCAATGGGCGCGCACCGCGGAATGAACAAACCATACAGTATAATATACAACCGATTTTTACTGGCGCAATATGCCAAATTATACTTTGTAAAACCGACGAATTCTCTTCTTTGACATTACCACAATGCATATTACTAAGTCGCCTAAAAAGAACACAGATGCGTATTGTAAAACACGTTAAAATGATATAAGATTATAATGTAGATTATACACCTGCCCGAAAAAGTAATTCTTTTTGTAAAGCAGCAGCGGCTGCTAAACCAAAAGTTCATGAAAGAAAAATATATGATCATAGAAAGGCAAAAAGAACATTCGATAGAACCTAAAGCGCCATCTAAACGTATCATGAATGAACTTGAGCTTTTCGTGGCAGCTCCTTATTGCGGAGCGGATGCGAACAAGATGTGCAAAAAGTGCACAACAGGTCGTCGCGATGCGACTGCGAGCGGGCAGGCAGATTCCTGGCGACCACGAAAGTGGCAGGTACTCCTCTCTCCAATAAAGAGTGAACACCAACTTGTGCCTCTCTCGTTCTTCCCCCTTGCCAACTCCCATCCGTCACAATATAAATCAAAAATGTTATTAAAAACTGCTAAGAAATGATTAAAAAAAATGTTTTTTTTTTAATATTCTCAAATCATATTATTCATATAAATATGAAAAACAGTTTCAACTTTTTCATCGAAATACCTTTAAGAATGTATCCTGCAAATTTCAGATGAATTTATCATCATCTGTGATGCAAGGAGTAATTTTAACATTGAAGATATGAATTATAAGATAACACACTTTTATTATAAAGAATCAGAATTTGACTTTTATTCTATGGAAAAGGATAATTTATTTTTCAATAAACAACTCTTTTTTAAGTAATAAGAGCATTTAATATTATAATACAATATCAAAAATATCGATTTTTCATGAAAGATCGGTATAACGTTACCTTAAGGTGGTGCTCTTCAAATCCTAAATATTGGAAAATATTATGAAAAAAATTTATATTGTTCTTTGGACTTCAAAGAATATCGTTCAAATAATAAATTTTGGAGGAAAAATTACTTGAAAGTTGCCTTGTATTGCACTTTTTATATGGAATGGCCGGGAATCGCTCATTTCCGAGCACTAATATTAACATAACTTTTGACAAATGCTGCGGGCACAATTTTTGTGACGCCATGTCAGGTAATCGAAAGAAAATTGACCGTCATGTTGCATTTAAAATTTTGGAATTGTCACATCACAAGCGTGACGGGTCACAATGACGGTCATATTCTCGGTAATGGACAGAGCCTCTTTTCCGCACCTATTAAAAAAGATTAAGTTGGTAATAATTATGAAAACTTATATAATATTTAACTGAGATAATCTTCTGCGATAATATTTATTAAATAAGCATTCGATCTGATTTCTAACTTATTAATTTTTAATAGAGATTGATCTTCTGCTACCTTCTTGCATCTGGTACGTATACCCAATAAAATAGTTTTTTATAAAACATTATTTAAAATCCAAAATATATCTATATATACCATATTTATATATACTAGATACCTCAGGCACGCTATGCGCGCAACACTTTCGAACATCAGCAATGTCAATAGCAATTGCATAAAATGGATATGAAAATCTTTTTAATATATGGAATCATGTATATGCATTGTTTATAATATGAAAAAGATGATTGTTAACGATATCATAAAGTTTTAACTAAAGTATTAAATCATATGCTTACATACAAATAATTAGACGATAGTTTTATGACAATATGAGGAGAATCGGATACGTAAATGAAAGGGTTACTACAGAAAAATTCAGGAGCCTCTAACTACTAAATGAGGCGAAAAATGTCTGAAAATTTAAAACATTTTCTCACTTGATTTCTTACCTGATGTATTTTTAATAAATTAACGTAGAATTCGTTTACCTACTTCAAATCATGTGTATTAACAATGTGTGATATTGGTACCGCCAGATTATTACAGCATTAAACCCCCAAATCTACTATTTAGGGCCTTTTACTAATGCTATAGCGTTACGCGTGCATTTCTGCGCGATCTCACAATCATTCTTTTATAGAGGGATTGCTTATACATAGTATCAAACATTTGTTTACTATAATAAATATCAGTTTGAATTGTTTGATTATTTATTACAGTTTCATTTGGTTCAGATAATACGAATTCTTTACAACATTTATCTTCTATCATAAAGATTTTATTTATATGATATAATGCTTTAATTTATTTGTATTCTTTAAAATCTTTTGTAAAAAAACATTTTTATGACTCCAGAAAACTTTTTAATGATAATCTTAAATTTTACCGTTGCAAAAACTCAAAATCTTGATCCTACAAGCCACAATAAATCATTATTTTCAATACCATATTTATTAAAGGAATTTGGTTCCTCACACGATTCTAGGTGACATAATAAACGAAAATTATTTATTGACGGCTATTCGGCTCCTTTAACATAAAAAGTTTTCTGGACTCATAAAAAAAATATTTTTTGGAGTTTAACCCATGCCTGCCTCATTAATATTATTCAAATTATTTTTTTTAATTCTGTTTTGAATTTATATTGAATTCAATTAAACTTTTTAAATGTTTTTCAAATAAGGTAGTGACACAACCAAACACCAAATATAGCATCTATCTATTTATCAGTCTGTCTATTTACCTGAAAGTCATTATCAGAGATTATTTATTTGAAAACATGATATTAAACTAAACATAATGAGAGGGGCTGAGGAGGGCAAGAGAAGGGTAAAGAGGAGGGTAAAGAGGAGGGTTGGAGAAGGGGATGACGGGGGTTCAATGAAGTATGTAATTTTTTTCGTTTTCCGGAAACTACCTCTAGTCCGGACACAGGGGGGTTGAATGGGCAGAAATACACACAGTGATTTTTCGTCGTTCAAGAACAAAACTTTTTTCTTTACAAGGACACAGGAAAAAAAATTTATAACATCCTTGGTACCAGTACAGTCGATTGCAAGCCAAACCGCCGTAAAAAGTTTTATTCTTGAACGACCAACAAATCACTGTGTATTTCTGCCCCCCCCCCCCCCCCCCCCGTGACTGGACTAGGAGTAGTTTCCGGAAAACGAAAAAATTATGTAACATCCATGGCACCTGTAGAGTCAATTGCAACCCAATACATTGAGAAAATATTTGTTTTTTGACAAATATAAAATCGTTTTTTAGTTTATTTCGTCATATTTTAACTCTCTGTAAGGGAGTTGGAAATATTTGTTTGGGTTTCTTAAATCATTTTGAGTCATTTTGGCCTAATAGGATTTGTATAACACTGAGTAATTATAATTTTTTTAAATATCGAAATATCGTGCGAGTTGCGCGTTTGGAACTTCAAACCCATATATATGTTCATATATGATTTGATAACATAAGATCATATATGAGCATATATTATGTACCTATCAGATCATACAAAAGCATTTGTGAATATTTTAATGAATTTTTATTGTAAATGTTATGGATATAAAATTTAAAAAAATGCATAAACATAGATACTCATACATTTTCGTATTCATATAATATAATATTAAAAAAATTATTCCTCACTATCATGTATGAACACATGATACAGTGCTTTATGATCATATATGCTCATATACGTTTATATATGATTGTTATATATGATCATATATAATCTTATATGATCTTGAACTAACATATATGAATTATTTTTTAGCCGGAGGATTACTCATTATTTGCAATTGTGCTACTACGTTTATTATTGCACAATAAAGTATTTGTGAAATGTTTATCAAATGAACAGGCTTTACTATATATTGACCTTGAAATATGCAATGGCGATCCAAATATGTTAAAGAAATGGTTATATTAAATTGGCTGCCTTGATTTCGGTGTAATTTTAATAATGAAAAGAAAACCAAGTCTACTTTGTAACTTCCGGAACAATTTAATAATCGAAAGATTCTGGTTCAAAAGCAAATTTATGATCGTATATGAGTCAGAGATGATGAAGTCTTGCAAGGCCACAAAACCACAAATACTGGTAACGTTGCAACACGTTGTTTTCAGAACCCCCAAATTTTTGCGGAAGCATTAAAAATCGATCCCGGATTTGTAACAAATATAGCTATAGTACTATCTGCATTCGGGTGCAAAACAATCTTGAAATTAGGAAAACTTGAAGAGTCTTGTTGGTAAACGTATTGCAAGCATTACTACATTTTCCGTGGTCACGAATGAACCCTGCATGACACAAACTACTGATACATGGTTACTACTTCGTAAGTAGCGAGAGTATTTTCAATGCCTTTGATATACTTTTCTGACGATGGCAATGAATCGCGGCATAAATTATATCGCTCAAATATGTTAAAACATACAAGACAAAATAGCAAAAAAAATAGAATACTAGATGTTTTCAACAGAGCCGTTTATATAACCGATCCCAAAATTTCGCTGATAATTATTTTCCAAAAAAAACTGGGAAGGCAATAAAATCTGCAGTAAATATAGAACGATTCATAGAAGAAGGGTAAAATATTTTTTAAAACTTCTTTCTTGGTATAAAAAATAAAATTATTATTAACCGTGAACTATACTATAATAATTAAACATTTTTATCCATGTGGTTCGAACGAAATAATAACTTGACAACTTTCCACTGAAAATAAATTAATAAGCAGCAAAATATAATAAGATTTTCAAAAAATCGTATAGTTGATATTATGGACAAATCTCTAGAACTTTAAGCTTTTATGAAAAAGGAATAATTATTTTCAACAACCCTACTAAAAAAAATTAGGTGATTATTCATGTGATTAGTCACTCAATTCATCATGAGATAAATCACGTGATTAATCGCGTAATACGTAAGCAAATTATTGTACGTATTTTTATTTTTTATGTCGATTCGCATGAAAGAACTACCTTAAGAGGTTCCACGGGATTAGCTTGGGGAAGATAAGGTCAAGTGGTGATATGAATGATTCCAATTTCCCCAAAGAACTTTTCGATGGTTAGTTTTTTAAATTCCATCCCATTATTGGAAAGGAACACTTCTGACGTACCAAAACGCGGTAGTACATGGTCCTTCTACTTTTGTTATATCGTTTGAAAGTACTTATTACCATGGGTACTGCGTGGGAATTGTCCCATGATATCACCTGCTTAAAATTTTGTATTTTAAACAAATGTTATGTGGCAAATTGTATTTAAAAATCCATACACACATACATACACACATGCAGGCATACATTTTCTAAAAACATCTGACTCAGGAACCTCAAAAACATTGAACATTATCAAAATCTCTGATCCGAAATTTCAGCGCTCGCTAGCTTCCGTCAACAAAACCAATTTTTTTTATAATCGTAGAAAAATATTTTGAATAACATACTCAAAATCCAGTAAAATACAGGTTCGGCAACATTATTTATTATTGCAAAATAGGTTAGAAATTATAAACAAATTGAAGTTTATCAAAAACGGCTGATTATTTTAAAAGACAATATAGGCTAAAGGGTTTTTTTTTTTGGGGTCACTGATTTAAAAAATGCAGATGGAGTGTCCAAATTAAAAATGGCTGATCCGAAATGTCGACTAATGACTAGAGAAATAGTTTAAATTGGCACAAATACGTCTATATAAAGGTTTTTAGGGTCGCTGATATACAATTTAAAGATGAAAAATCGAAATTTAAAATGGCATATTCAAAATGGTGAATAGATACTGAAATAGTATATTGTGTACCGAGGGCGAGAAAAAGCCACTCGCCCATGGTGCACACCGTATTTTTGGGACACATGTATTGATTTTTGCCTGTTCTATCAAGAAATTAAATATGCATACCTACACATACATTGATTTATACACATACATACATATATACATATATACATATACACACATATATACACACATAGAGATATACATACATACACATATGAAACAATTATTATCGTATATGAAAGTTTTTTAGGTAAATGAAAGATAAGATAATTTAATTAATTTTAATTTAATAATTAAAAGTCTATACTGTACGCTGTAACACGCATTAACGCACGCACGCTGCAGTGAGCTTAAAAGTCTTTACCGGCTGCTCGAGCGGGCGGTAAAGGTTTCTACCGCCCTAGGGCGATAAAGGATTTTACCGCCCTAGGGCGGGCGATAAAGAACATTTTTGTTGCTGGTCGGTAAACGACCACTTCTTGTCCCCTTGAAATGCATGAAAAAGCGCGAAAATTGTCCATGTGTTACAAAAAAACTGTTTAACTGTTTTTACATAGATGTACATTTATAGTCTAAGGTTACATTTTCGGAGACATTCTAGCATTCTTTTGTACGCATTGAAGTTTGGACAAGTTACAATTTGGTTGACATTTTAAGGGTCACTTATAACTAGTTCACGCAGTTCGTCTAAGAATTTAGGTCTGTGTAAGTCGTATAGTGGGTAGTTCCAGAGAACATGGGTAATGTTTTCGTTGTTTCTGTTGTATTAGCATAACGGAATGTCTATAATTTTTATACGAACAAGAGATTCGGCTAGGTTGTAGTGCTTGCCTCGGATGCGGGATATGGTAACAATTGGTTCTCTTTCTAATGCATTATTTGAAAACCATGGATTTCTATAGGCGTAAAATAATTTTTGAAATAATATTATCCTGTGCTTGAGCTCTGGTCGATTATTTTTTGTTTCGTCTGAGACCTTTAAATGATTCGATAAAGTCTGAGATAGGAATTGTATAGATTTTAATGGCGGTGTTTGTGTATTTTGCGAGTGTATCAGCATTTTCATTTCCAGAGATTCCCATATGGGCAGGTATACAGGAAAAATTCATTTTTTTATTGCTTGTCTTTTGGAATTCAATCGATTTCAGAGCTCTTCGGTTTTAGGCTTCAAGATTTCCAATAGAGAATTTTAAGGTTATATTGATTATATTGACAAGGTTATGATGATATTATGGTTGCCATGATAAGTTATTCTTCTTCGGCGGCATTTGACTCTTCATTAAAAGCTGAGCCTGCATTGCTTCCCTCCAGTCTTTTGATAAGGTTGCTGATGCGTTAAATCAGTTTATTGTCCGTGATTATGCACTGCATAGATTGGAGGAGCAGGATAAGCGATACAGTATTAATATTGTACTTGCCGGCGATATCTTTTGGATTTTTTTGTTTATAGGTCTCGCACAAAAATCTCTTGATTTGAGCTAAGTTCAGCGGGAGACTTTGCGGGGCGTCCGTCAAAAAGTTTTTTGCGGGCTCAAGTTGTTCCTCGATAGTCTCCTCAAAAGAAAAGTTATTTGTAGATTAGTTTTTCATTTTTTTCCGAGATTTTAAAGGTGGTTTCATCGTTGTGCTTTGAGGATTGTTATTTTCTGTGAGTGCACTAGTTGTAGAATTTATACTCATAGAAGAACTGCGTTTTCTTCTTTCGGCCATTTCGTGGTCGGTAGAGTCTGGCATATCGTCGAAATTCAGCTGTTCCGATTTCTCAGCTGAGCCATTGTTGCCATTTATGCTGTCAGTTGTGTTGGAGATTTCGGGCAGCGCAGAGCGAGCGAGGTGAGGCCATTTCTTGCTTGACTGTTGCTATCTATATCGTGAGTTTTGGTTTGCGCAATGAGATCAGCATTGGCATCGCTGACACTTTGGCTTGACTTGCAGCTTATTTCGATTTCACTTATTGCATCAGTTGGCCATGTCGATTTGGAACCATGTTGTTGTCTTAGAGAATGTAAGTGGAGACTTGCTAAATTCGAGCAATGTTTTCCTATATCGCCTGACTGCTTACATACAAAAGTAACTGAGGCCCTCTGTGGATATATATATATACATATATATATAAACTATTTCGGTAGTTATTAGCCGCCATCTTGAATTTGGACACTTCGTCTATATTTTTGAAATTGGTTACCCTAAATATCCCTTAGTCTATATTGTCTTTTGAAAATAATCAGCAGTTTTTAAAAAAACTTCAATTTGTTTATAATTTCTAACCTATATTGCAATAATAAATAATGTTGCCGAACCTGGATAATACTAGATTTTAAATATGTTATTCAGATGATTTTTCTACAATTTAAAAAAAAATTGGATTTATTGCAATTTGAAACGGGTTAAATCCTATTTTTACTGAACTAATAGAAGGGCGGCTTGCTAATACGTGTTGTACGACGGCATTACACGAATTTCCGAGTTTTCATCATCATCTGAGTGAAGTATCACCTTCCGCAGAACAGCCGCTACCTCTCGTCATTTCGTCGATAAGTATTGCATCTTTAAATGTACAGAATGTTGCAATAACGAGCTTCATTTTATTGTAAAATCAAAGCATATAAAGAAAGAGAAAGATAGATTTAATTATTTTGTCCATGTTAATACGCGCACTGAGTAGATCTTGTGCGAGTGCAAGTGCCATTACTATATTCTAAATTATTATTAATATAATATCAATTATAACGTCGGTTCATGCCCTAAATCAGACAACCATTTGTGGTTAATTTTAAATTACTTGTGTTTTAAAATTGAATGTGTGTAGTATGTGAAAAAGTATGGATGTATGAGTGTTAAGTATATAGACCGATCGTGAACTTAACTTTAGTAGTTTAATTTCTAGGTCAGCCAAATTTTGCAGTGTTATGTAATATGTAAAAATAGAATATAATACAATATTTAATACTCCAAATGATGATTTAATTTCATTTTATATGATAAAAACAGTTCAAAAATATGTAAAAACTAGCCTTCTTTGGTACACGTTTAGCGATGACATTTTTAATTTTTTGCTTCAACAATACTTTGTTTTCCAAGTATACACCAATGTTTTACAAATTTTTAAACAATTTCTTTTTAAAAGAGTCGATTTTTTAATGAATTTTACTGCTTTTTTAAAGTAAAATAATAATTTATCTCCTTATAATAGTTGTAAATAAAAATCGTATCACAAATTTATTAATTACGAGGGTAGTTCAATAAGTCTTTAGAATGACCAACAGATGGCGCGCGAATCGCTCCAAATCATCTGTTTTCAGTCAGCACCACTCCCGACTAGATATATGGTGCAGTCACAGTCCACATCTTCTGAGTTTACGTGTTTTTATAACCAATTGAAAAAAAAAAATTGCTTGTTAAGAAAAATGGAAAAAAACGAGTTCAGAGCGGTAATTAAACATTTTCATTTAAAGGGTTTAACTCCATATGAGATAAAAAATGAATTGGACTCAGTTCATGGCACATCTGCCCCTGCCTTAGCAACGGTTTATAACTGGGTAAATGAATTTAAGCGTGGTCGTACATCAATAAGTGACGAACCACGTTCAGGAAGGCCCGTAGAAGCAACTACTCCCGAAATCATCAATAAAATCCACGATATGGTGTTGAAGGATAGAAGATTAAAAGTGCGTGAGTTAGCTGAGGCCACAAGGATATCTATAGGTGCAGTTGTTTCAATTCTACATGAAAAAATTAGGCATGAAAAAGCTATCGGCAAGATGGGTGCCGCGTTTGCTCTCAGCTGAGAATAAACGCAATAGAGTGGTCGCCTCTGAGGCTCTTTTGGCGCGCATAAGTCGGAATCCTGAGGAATTTTTTCGTCGATTTGTGACTGTGGATGAAACATTGATACACCACTACACTCCTGAGACAAAGGAACAATCCAAACAGTGGATTTCCACAGGCGAACCAGCTCCAAAGAAGGCAAAGACCGTAAAGTCAGCTGGTAAGGTTATGGCTACAGTTTTTTGGGATGCACGTGGAATTATACTTATTGACTACTTGGAAAAGGGTAAAACAATTACTGGTGAGTATTATGCATCATTATTAGAGCAGCTGAAAGAAGAAATTAAAAAAAAACGACCACATTTGGCGAGAAAAAAAATTCTCTTTCATCACGACAACGCCCGAGTTCACACATGCTTCGTTTCAATGGCTAAAATTGAAGAACTAAAATTCGAATTGGTCGAACACCCACCGTATTCACCAGATTTAGCCCCCAGTGACTTTTTCTTATTTCCAAACTTGAAAAAATGGCTCGGTGGACAGAGATTTACGGACAACGAAGACGTCATTGCCTCTGTAAGTGCTTATTTTGAGGAACTTCCGAAAACGCACTTTTCTGAAGGATTAAAAAAACTTAAAAAGCGATTGACCAAGTGTATAGAGCTCCAAGGAGATTATGTTGAAAAATAAAAAAAATTTACCCAAAAAAATTGTTTTTATACTTTATTCTAAAGACTTATTGAACTACCCTCGTATATATACAACAATTAGCCAAAAAAGTTTGGAGAGAATCTACTGCAAATATTATCGTCAAATGCACTTAGAAATTTATAAATAATAAAAATAAAAAAAGTTATATAGAATTTTGTTTAAACAAATTAAAATATAAAATGAGATTGACTGATTCATTAAGGCAGGTTTTCCGTGGATTTGCCCTATTTATTCAATAATTTTTATTTCATACAAAAAATAATCTTTATTGTTCAAACTTTTTACATATTAAAATACACATTTAGAAGATATAAATTTTTTTTTTACGTTTTTTTTTGACAAAATGGCCGCCTAAAAATTATTTTTTGTTTGACTGTCGACACGATATCTCACCAACGGATCATCTGAAATAAAAAAACTAAAAAGATTCTTAAAACTTATAGTTTTGGCTATTGTATGATCTAGGATTATAACGATCAATAAATTTTTCAAAAAGTTATAAACAATTTATGTTGCAAAAAAAGAGCCAAAAAATTCAAAAGTCCGACATATTGTTTTTTTTTTCGGTAAAAATGAAATATCCTAGACTATGCAATAGCCAAAACTATAAGTTTTAAGAATCTTTTTAGTTTTTTTATTTTAGATGATCCGTTGGTGAGATATCGTGTCGACAGTCAAAAAAAAAAATAATTTTGAGGCGGCCATTTTGTCAAGAAAAATCCGTAAAAAAAAAATTTTATATCTTCAAAATGTGTATCTCAATATGTAAAAAGTTTGAACAATAAAGATTATTTTTTGTATGAAATAAAAATTATTGAATAAATAGGGCAAATCCACGGCAAACCTGGCTTAATCTCTTAAAAAGATACTGTCAAAGAAATTACAAAAGTTTTTTGTAATTTTAAATAATTACAATCCAGAAAATTGTTAATTAAACAATCTTTATACTTTCGCCGATTTTCGAAAATCTCCACCGGTCTATACCCATAATGAATTAAAAAGCGATATATGCATTTGTCTTTCGAATATGATTTTGTGAATATTTCGAAAAGATTCTCGAAACAGCTATTGTTTCGTAAACAACCTTCGACAAAATGACATTAATTTCGATGATGAAGTGATTTTAATAAAGACTCAATTTTCTTATTAAATAAATCAGTAAATTTGAAATTTCTATTTTTATCCTAATCTAAATTTTTACATTGGCACTTAATATTTACGCAGCCTATTGATGATTATGAATGTAATTAATTATTATATTATTAAACAATTACCTCAACGTGCTCGCAACTTGCTATCGGTTATCGACTATTCCGATACAGAACGCATATCCCAAGCTCTTGGACAACTTGACGCATCTTATAATGAAAGTGTCGCTGATAAATCAACCGCTCCATTATATAACAAACCGTCTAGTTCATCATTTCAAAAGTCAGTAATGCAGCAGTACCAGCGATCTTCGGTTAATTATAGAAAAAAAGCTCCTCGTAAGCGAATATTTGCAACGAGGCGAGAGGATACTAGATACGAAGATGGACACGATCGTTTGCGAAATGATCAAACGGTTCAAGGAAATTGGCGAGATCGTAATGATGTAAATACCTCCGATATTCGTATGCCTGGCACAATGTGCCCACCACCAAACATTGTAAATTTTTGGAATAGCGAACGATTAATGCAGGATGAACGTGATAGTGAAAGTGTAAACACGATTACAATCAGAGCGTTAGAGTGTTCGGAATTTCTTCAAGATTTGTGCTGGGACGTAGTGCGCTGCGATAATTTCGGGGAATATAATACACAGTCACAAGCAATTAGTCCACGCGTGCGCGCTGAGATTTTTGGACGTCGTTTCACGATTATTCTCGACGCCGAAAGTGAAATCACATGCATTCCAGTCTTTTTATTTAGAGATTAAAAATAATAATACGAATATTCCGGAATTTCCAGTGAGTAACTTGGCGATATACGAGGGTAGTTCAATAAGTCTTTAGAATAAAGTATAAAAACAATTTTTTTTGGGTAAATTTTTTTTTATTTTTCAACATAATCTCCTTGGAGCTCTATACACTTGGTCAATCGCTTTTTAAGTTTTTTTAATCCTTCAGAAAAGTGCGTTTTCGGAAGTTCCTCAAAATAAGCACTTACAGAGGCAATGACGTCTTCGTTGTCCGTAAATCTCTGTCCACCGATCCATTTTTTCAAGTTTGGAAATAAGAAAAAGTCACTGGTGGCTAAATCTGGTGAATACGGTGGGTGTTCGACCAATTCGAATTTTAGTTCTTCAATTTTAGCCATTGAAACGAAGCATGTGTGAACTCGGGCGTTGTCGTGATGAAAGAGAATTTTTTTTCTCGCCAAATGTGGTCGTTTTTTTTTAATTTATTCTTTCAGCTGCTCTAATAATGATGCATAATACTCACCAGTAATTGTTTTACCCTTTTCCAAGTAGTCAATAAGTATAATTCCACGTGCATCCCAAAAAACTGTAGCCATAACCTTACCAGCTGACTTTACGGTCTTTGCCTTCTTTGGAGCTGGTTCGCCTGTGGAAATCCACTGTTTGGATTGTTCCTTTGTCTCAGGAGTGTAGTGGTGTATCCATGTTTCAACCACAGTCACAAATCGACGAAAAAATTCCTCAGGATTCCGACTTATGCGCGCCAAAAGAGCCTCAGAGGCGACCACTCTATTGCGTTTATTCTCAGCTGAGAGCAAACGCGGCACCCATCTTGCCGATAGCTTTTTCATGCCTAATTTTTCATGTAGAATTGAAACAACTGCACCTATAGATATCCTTGTGGCCTCAGCTAACTCACGCACTTTTAATCTTCTATCCTTCAACACCATATCGTGGATTTTATTGATGATTTCGGGAGTAGTTGCTTCTACGGGCCTTCCTGAACGTGGTTCGTCACTTATTGATGTACGACCACGCTTAAATTCATTTACCCAGTTATAAACCGTTGCTAAGGCAGGGGCAGATGTGCCATGAACTGAGTCCAATTCATTTTTTATCTCATATGGAGTTAAACCCTTTAAATGAAAATGTTTAATTACCGCTCTGAACTCGTTTTTTTCCATTTTTCTTAACAAGCAATTTTTTTTTTCAATTGGTTATAAAAACACGTAAACTCAGAAGATGTGGACTGTGACTGCACCATATATCTAGTCGGGAGTGGTGCTGACTGAAAACAGATGATTTGGAGCGATTCGCGCGCCATCTGTTGGTCATTCTAAAGACTTATTGAACTACCCTCGTACGTTGCATTAAATCGAAAATGTGTACGAGTTAATAAAAAAGTTTATATTAATGTAAAAATCTGGAAATTCAATTTCTCATATTCATCATAGTATCGGGATTATCAACCGATGTGATTCTAGTGACTGACTGGTTAAAAGCGCATGAAACTGTAATTAATTTTAAAATAGAGCCTATTGAAATAAATAATGATTCTCTACCAACAGACTTAGTTACTTATCGGCGGTTTTCGAGTTAAAAGATGACGCATCTTATAGTTTAAAATTACATCTAAGAACGTTGCACGAAGTTGAGCAAAGTAGTGATATTGAAGACGATGATGCATCGGAAATGGGGGTGCAACGTTCCAGCAAAATATGGAAATGGGGGGTGCCTGGATAACAAGTACACGTGTTGAAAGAAATCCTATAAAAACTGCGGAATATGAAAAATCTGAGCCGTATTCAGTTGAACGTAAAATTGAAGAATATATACAAAATTTGACTAATCAAAATAATGAACAAAAAACTTTAGCAAAAAAATTATTATTGAAATATAAATCTGAGTTTTCTAACGAGCCTGGATGCACACACGTTTATGAGCATAATATCCATCCAATAGGGGAAAACCATACGTGAAAAGATCCTACCCAGTCCCATTGCACATGCAAGCCGCAGTTAATGGTGAAATAGAAAAGATACTATAGCAAGGTATAATTGAGCGATCTACAAGCGAGTTTTGCAATCCTATTAGAGTTGTAATAAAGAAAATGGAGATGTACGTCTATGTTTGAACGTCTTTACTGTGCTGATAGACACACCAAATGGGCAACGTATGTCAATTTGTACCAGATTGCTTAAATTCTACCACGCATCAAAGTACGGGATTTTCACCGCATTTTAACAAAAACCCAAAAGAAAAAACCCTCGAATTATTCCTCCGATTATGCAGAGAATTAATAGCGAGAGACGTGCAGTTGCAACTTGCAAAAGATTGGTTACAAAGGGCTTTCGAGCAGCGATGTGCAACTCAAAAATCCGTAAGCAAAATTGTGCTTAAACTGGGTGATTTGGTATTGTTGCGTGTGCCTCATTTATCAAAGACTGCTGCTAAATCTACGTCTTACCGTATCTTGAGGTTTCTAGGCGTAAATGTAATATTCTATCGTTTTACAAGGTTATGTTTACAAGGAAAACCTTAATTTTATTCATTTTGGAGATTAAATTCAAAAGACAAAACATAGGGAAGAACGGGGTATTGCCAGTCACCTAAGCAAACGTGCTTGTTATTCCCACTTTCAAATTGTTTTTTTTTTAACTTTAAATAATTATTATGTTAGTTCAAATCACTAACTTTAAATATTTCTTATTGGTTTAATATAAAAATTTAAGACATCAAAGCTATAATTCGAAAAAAAAAACTCAAATTAAAATAACAAAAAAAAGCAATAATAAAGCAATAAATAAAGTTGTAAAAAATAACTGCATAAATTAACAAATAATACACATAAAAGCTTATTTTATAGACTAGATTTCTTATAAGAAATGTAGGCTTAAATTTTGATAGTGCACGATTCCATAATAAAACTGAATAGAAGGTTCTTTGGGCATTCGATTAACTGTATTTCATATTGCGTTTGATATACTATTCGAATTATTACCTAAAATGTCTAGATTATTGAAAGTAAGGGGGCCGGAATTAATCAGCGACCGGTATTAACCCGTTCTTCCCTACACCTCATAATATCGAAATTACTTACGAAATTAAACGTAGATATACAAAATATCTTGCAATCATTCAATTAAAATTATTTCTTCGGTGTATAAACAGATTGACACAGTAGATCATTTCTATTTTCAAATTTCAACATATGCACGTATGCCAAAAATTGCAAACCTAACCTCAAAATAAAACTTTATCCGTTCAATAACTGGATCTACATAGATGTTATCCTTAATTTTAATAACAATTATGATAAGATCTTTTTATTAAAAAATATCAATTAAAAAAATTTGTTTAATCACATTTTAGCGCAAATAAAATATTTAAAAGTGTAGGTTTTCTTCATAATAAATTTAAATCAAGCAGAAATCTTTGCACGGGTATTATACTTCTTTGTAAGTAAATACATGCGATTATGGTCTTGCGATTTGCATTAACAAAACTCGCGAAAAACTTTAATTTACTTATACACATTAACCTACTAAAAATAGTCTTGTAATTTTTCATGTGAAAAATGATACGAACAAAAATAATCATATATAATTATTGACCATAATGGTATGTGATTTTTTATATTATATTCAATATGATTTTTCATTCCTTTAAATAATCATGTCTTATTACATATGATTAAGTATGATTTATGCGACTATTCAAATTTTTCATATGAACTTATTTACAAATTTATTTAAAATTTTTTAAATTAAAAAAGATTATTATATATTACATATTACTTTATTTTTTACCTAGTTTTGGTTAGAACATTATTTCTTCCTTTAAGGGGGCAGACCTGGGTTAAACCTAAAAATAGACTTTTTTTTCAAAAGTCCACAAAACTTTGTATGTTTAAAAGCAATCATTCTGAAAATTTTTAAACTATCAAAACACAATACTATCTTAAATTTGACCGTTATAAAACCTCAAAATCTTGATCCCATATTTATTAAAGGAACTTTGATTCTCACACGATTCAAGGTGACACGATGAACGAAAATTTTTTTTCGACGGTAATTCGACTCTGAATGACACCCATTACAAGACGAACGGAGCACTTTTACGTTCAATTTTTTTTTATTATTTTTTTCGGAATTCCAATCGATTTTTTGAAAATAATTTTTTAATAAGTGCTCCACTCTACATGTCAAAAGAAGTCGAATAACCATCGAAAAAGAATTTTCGTTCATTGTGCCACCTCGAATCGCGTGAAGATCAAAGTTCCTTTAAGGGGTACGAGGGTAGTTCAATAAGTCTTTAGAATGACCAACAGATGGCGCGCGAATCGCTCCAAATCATCTGTTTTCAATCAGCACCACTCCCGACTAGATATATGGTGCAGTCACAGTCCACATCTTCTGAGTTTACGTGTTTTTATAACCAATTGAAAAAAAAAAATTGCTTGTTAAGAAAAATGGAAAAAAACGAGTTCAGAGCGGTAATTAAACATTTTCATTTAAAGGGTTTAACTCCATATGAGATAAAAAATGAATTGGACTCAGTTCATGGCACATCTGCCCCTGCCTTAGCAACGGTTTATAACTGGGTAAATGAATTTAAGCGTGGTCGTACATCAATAAGTGACGAACCACGTTCAGGAAGGCCCGTAGAAGCAACTACTCCCGAAATCATCAATAAAATCCACGATATGGTGTTGAAGGATAGAAGATTAAAAGTGCGTGAGTTAGCTGAGGCCACAAGGATATCTATAGGTGCAGTTGTTTCAATTCTACATGAAAAATTAGGCATGAAAAAGCTATCGGCAAGATGGGTGCCGCGTTTGCTCTCAGCTGAGAATAAACGCAATAGAGTGGTCGCCTCTGAGGCTCTTTTGGCGCGCATAAGTCGGAATCCTGAGGAATTTTTTCGTCGATTTGTGACTGTGGTTGAAACATGGATACACCACTACACTCCTGAGACAAAGGAACAATCCAAACAGTGGATTTCCACAGGCGAACCAGCTCCAAAGAAGGCAAAGACCGTAAAGTCAGCTGGTAAGGTTATGGCTACAGTTTTTTGGGATGCACGTGGAATTATACTTATTGACTACTTGGAAAAGGGTAAAACAATTACTGGTGAGTATTATGCATCATTATTAGAGCAGCTGAAAGAATAAATTAAAAAAAAACGACCACATTTGGCGAGAAAAAAAATTCTCTTTCATCACGACAACGCCCGAGTTCACACATGCTTCGTTTCAATGGCTAAAATTGAAGAACTAAAATTCGAATTGATCGAACACCCACCGTATTCACCAGATTTAGCCACCAGTGACTTTTTCTTATTTCCAAACTTGAAAAAATGGATCGGTGGACAGAGATTTACGGACAACGAAGACGTCATTGCCTCTGTAAGTGCTTATTTTGAGGAACTTCCGAAAACGCACTTTTCTGAAGGATTAAAAAAACTTAAAAAGCGATTGACCAAGTGTATAGAGCTCCAAGGAGATTATGTTGAAAAATAAAAAAAAATTTACCCAAAAAAAATTGTTTTTATACTTTATTCTAAAGACTTATTGAACTACCCTCGTAACACCACTCTAGCGGCCCGAAAAAATGCCTATTTTGTACGAATTTTGATAAGAGTAGGAAAGAAGGGATCAAATTTCTTTTTTGAGGTACAGAAATATATTTTTTTTTTACTTTTAAATACAAAATGGCGGCTATACATCGAATCTCGTGAGAAGCCTTTTTCTCAAACCTCCAAACGGGAGAACACTTTTCTCGGAAAGTATGAGACCTGGAACAAAAAACCAAAGAAATTCTTAATCTATATAACGTTAACTTTGGAAGTACGTAGGATTTTTTTTATTTCAATTTTTGTAGAAATGGCGCACTTCTGGAAAAAAATCGATATTCCTCGAAAAAGAAACGATGTAAATTGTTTAAAAAAAAAAATTACATTTAATCGAAAACCGGCTACGTACATCTTTAGAGAATCTATTTGTGAAGCTACAGTAAAAATTTCACTCCAATCCATGCAATAGTTTACGAGTAATCTGTTCTCCCAGTTTGAAAAAGGCTTCTCACGAGATTCGCTGTATAGCCGCCATTTTGTATTTAAATGTAAAAAAAAATATATTTTTGTACCTCAATATATGTATAGTAAATCCTCAAACAAGAAATTTGATCCCTTCTTTCTTACTTTTGTAAAAAATCGTACAAATTAGGCATTTTTTCGGGCCGCTAGAGTGGTGTTACCTCTTAATAAATATAGTATTGAAAATAATGATTTATTGTGACGTGTGGGATCAAGATTTTGAGGTTTTATAACGGTCAAATTTAAGATAGTATTGTGTTTTGATAGTTTAAAAATTTTCAGAATGATTGCTTTTAAACATAAAAAGTTTTGTGGACTCGTGAAAAAAGTCTATTTTTAGGTTTAACCCAGACCTGCCCCCTTAAGAAATTAAAAAAAAATTGAACTTGAACTCTTTATCGACGTTAGTTAACCTCTGTCTGAAATTGCTATATTATCACTCTATTTAAAGTGTTAAAAGTAAATTTGCATAAAATAACCTAATAAGCCAAAAGCCGCCCCGTAACGCGTTGAGTCTTTTTTCCCCGTGTCGGGTGAACCCAAATCGAAAAAGAGTTAAAGAGCATTTTGCGTCCTTTACCCGCTTCCGCCGCAATTTTATCTATCATTTTTGGATATTGATATTTATAAACAAAAAACAACTCATTTCTACAAGTATTTTATACATGAAAATATAAGACAAGACAATATAAAATTATCTTTTATTATCCAAATGCATTCGATTTAACGAACTGTTTCCTAATCGCGCCCTAATTATACCTACTTAGTATATTTATATATATATATATATATATATATATATATATATATATATATATATATATATATATATATATATATATATATATATATATATATATATATATATATATTGACTAGATATAACTAACTTACGATTGATCAAACGCAATATTCTGTTACTATATATATCAATATCCCCTCCATACGATTTAGACGTAGATTTTGCAGCACCGTTTATCAAATGCATCGAAAAATGAGATATAAATAGTATATTATGTAATACGGGCAAAATGCGCTCACCGAGCGAGCGAAGCGAGGGCAGTATCACCCGAGGGAAGAATCGACTTTTTTCTCGAGTTACATATAGTACTTTATGTCCATCTCAACTGTGGCCACTTTTTGACTTAGAAAGCGGGACTAATGGACTGTTAAAAGACAATAAAAAATCAGGACTTATGGTAGTACTTGATGAAATAAAGGAATTTGGACTAGTTTCTAGTAAAGTTATTTTTTTCCCGCTAATCATTTTTGAGGTTAATAAGTGTAATTTTGGTCTCGCTTTTCAGAGAAAAATGAAGACAAAAAAGAGAATGCATTTGTACTGGTTAATGACGAAATGCAAATCAAAGGTGTATTCAATAGACTAAATCTTAAAAAATGCTATGACTCCGGTAGGCCCGTGCAGCAAGCGATGTATTGAATTGTAACGGTCCATATTTATTTATTAGAATACTTTTATATACTAATGTTTATTGATATATGTAAAGAATGAATGATAAGAATAAATAAAGTGAAGATGAGTAACTGAATTGAAAATCGCGTTTGTGCGTTAGGATGATCGTCGGGAAGCGAATATCCGCACAAAGAGAAATCGCGGAGAATAAGGATGTGTGCCTATATCCACGTGAGATATGACTGATGGAACGGGTAAGAAAAGTGGGAACCTGGTTGCTGGGCGACGTTAGCGGTGCGAGGCCGAGCAACCGAAAGGATTGAGCTGGCTGCCGATCGGAGGATGGTCAGTCAGCGCACAGCCGCCTAGCAAGCAGGACTTTAACTTCTCCTGCTCTTCCAAAACGATTTGGACAGCTAACTTATATATTCGTCAGTTTATCAAAATGCGTAAAAGTGACGGTGATACTTTATATATAGGCTTTATATTATATACTTTATATTATAGGCTCTAGTGCTCTTTTAAGTTTACATAAAATTGTACGGTTTTCATATGGGATATAACATGAATGTTGAATTAAATTGTATTGTTTTTCTATGTTTATGAAATGAGTGTTTCGAAATAAGAGGGGTGATTTGTAAAGGAGCGGATTTAGCTAACGCTGTATAGAGCGTCATCTGTCTCCAACTGTGCGTGAGTATGAATGTGAAATTTCGGAGCTCACGATCTTCCATCGTTGCGAAGCGGCACGAGCGAGACAGACCGATGCAAGAAGGCCGATCAGACCCACAGCTTCTGAGCGCGATAGCAAAAGCTTACCTTTGATTATCTCCTTCTCTCTCTTCAAGATACTCGTCAGTACAGAAGGTGTAAGTAAGGCGCATTTTACGAAGTGCATAGTTTGAATTATTGTATCTGAGTGTAAAGCAGCGTATAATTTATACAGTGTCGGAGTCGGCGTATAGATGATTTTCAATTTAGAGATAGAACGGCTTGCTGACACGCGTTGTATGGTGGCATTACACGAATCTGGGAGTTTTTATCATCATCTCTGTACAGTTTTACCTTCTGCAGAACAGCCGCTACCTACCGTCAAATCGCCGATAAGTATTGCGTTATTAAAGGTACAAAATGTTGCAATAACGCGCTTTATTTTATTATAAAATCAGAAAGTGAGATAATGGTAGATTTCTAATAATTTTTCCGTTTTAACACTCGCACTAAGTTGATCTTATACTCGTGCTAGTGCCATTATTATATTCTAAATTATTATTAATATAAAATCAATTATAACGGGGGTTCATGCCTTAAATCAGACGACCATCTGTAGTTAATTTTAAATTACTTGTGTAAAATTGAATGTGTGTAGTGTGGATGTATGAGTGTTAATGAAATAAAAAGTGATATATGTATTTGTCTTTCGAATATGATTTTGTGAATATTGCAAAAAGATTCTCAAGACAGCTATTATTTACTAAAGAATCTTCGACAAAACGACATTGATTTCGATGGAAGAAATAATTTTAATAAACGCGCATTTTTCTTATTAGATAAATCTTAAAATTTGATATATTTATTTTTATCCTATTTTTAATTTGTACACACTTGATCAGCATTCCCTTCGATCAAGTATCTAGTCGATCATCTTTCCATTAGATAAATTACCCATTCAATCAACTTTCTGTTCGATAAAGTTTCCGTTCGATCCAATATTCATTCGATCAATTTTCTATTTGATCAAATTTCCATTCGGTAAAACATTCTAGATTAAATATCCATTCAATCAAATTTCCTAGATCAAATATCTTCCGTTTGATTAAACGGAGTCGATCAAATTTCCGCTGATAAAATGCAGTCGATCAAATTTCCGCTGATAAAATGCAGTCGATCAACTTTCCTGATACCATTAAAAATCGCTGGAAATTTATTGGCACTTAACTTTCTCAAACTAAATTAATTGTTCCAATATAAAATTCTTTGTTGTAATAAATTAATTTTAATTTTCTATATCTCTTTCTAAATAGTCCAACAAAAAGGGTGTGCTTTTTCATCATTGATGGTTTGACAAAAGGTAATTTCATACTAAAATTACAGAACGATAGGTAATAATCCTTATCACAGCAATTTTTTCTCTGTACGTAATTTATTAAAATTATTTAAATATTTAAATTAACTGTAGTCAGATGTTAGTACGTAGATTCATTGAATTCCTCATCATCTAAAATTTTGTGAACGATTTGCCATCATAGATTTCCGAGACATAACCGTTTAAATTAAATATGACTCTTTTCGTGTATAACAAAAGAAGGGAAAGAGCCTTTCTAACATTTGCGGTTGTAAAATATAGATAATGTTATGCTCTGTTTAATGGATTTACACTAAATTGATAATAATATTTATACATACCAAAAAACTCCAAAATTAAAACTGAAAATTACAAAAATCGAAAGTTGTTATAAAAAAACGAGCCGATGAATCTTTAAATTTGGAATCTTCATTTCGAATCTTCATTAAAAACAAAAAAAAATAGCCCTGTTTGGTAATAAATGACCGTGCCATTATTGAGATATACTCGATAAAAACAAAAATTTAAAAAACACATAACCTCAAATATCTCGAAATATAAAGGTTGTGGTGATTTAGGCTTAGAACTTGTTCAAGAGATACTAAAGAGCTACCGTTATTTAAAGTTTCAGATCAAATACTGCCGATTTACTCCAAAATTCGCTACTGAATACAAATCGATTTTTTATTTACAAAAAGATTTTTCTCTCTTTAAAAGAAAAAGATAAAGCCTAAAGAATTTTACAGAATATTCTTCTCCATATTCCTAATCGTCTAAATTGTTATCGAAAATTATCCTTGTTACATTTCACAGATATAACCGTTTGAAACAAAAACACGATTTCGTGAATAACAAAACAAGGGAAATAGCTTATTCAAATTTTGAGTGGGGAAATATAGGTAATTTTATGTTCTTTAAATTCATTATGACTCAATCGATGATATTATTTCAGTAGATAGGCTATAGGTATACCAGCTCATACGGATTCTGGTTCACCCCCTCCCTTCCTCAAGTGAGCCAGAATCCGTAGTGTGTATAAGTCTCATCTATGTGTCTCCTTCCCTTCTCTGAGTGATCCAAAAATCAGTGGTAGGGTTTGCCACTCCTCCAGCGTCACCCCTCTCCAAGTCAGCCAGAATCCGTAGTATGTAAAAGCCCATCGTCTCTCCCCTTCCCTTTACTATATGTTCCACAAATCAGTGGGTTTATGCCCTCTTCTCCTAAAGAGAAAATCTATTGGCCGATTCTTTCGAGAAGAGAGAGAAAGAGGAGGCCTTCTTTTTTTGTAGAAACTGTTAGAGTGTCAGGGAAAATCTTGCGTTCTGTTATGAATAGATAATATATCTTAATAAAGAAGCATAGGTTTGGTCACTTTCCCAGAAAAAGGTGTACACGAGCCGATATATTGGCCACGCAATACCTCGCACAGCAGGCCCGTACGCAGGTACTGAAAAAAGGTTCTTTCCATCAAATAGCGCACTACTAGAGTACATTTATTGCTGAGATGTTTGTGCATTTCTCGGCACGTACGTATAATAAATCTTAAAGTAGCAAAGTTTTGGTCGCTATCTCCGAAAAAGTGAAATCGAGCCGATGCATTGAACACGCAAAAAAAGCCTCGCACAGCACGGTCTTAAAGAAAGGGTGCGTGCAGGTAGAAAAAAAAATCTCAGCAAGAAACTGCTGTGGATTCGCGCAGATAGCAGAGAAATCTCAGCAGTAAACGATCTTAGAGAAAGATTTCGCGCGCAGCTGAAAGCAAATGCTTTTAGCAATAAACGCCTATTAAAGAAAGTCTGAAAGCGCGCAGCTGAAAGCCGCCCAGACCATCTTCATTAATACTATTTGTTTTTCTTTTTTTTTGCAGATGAAGGAGAAACAAAGTAAAAAGGCGTCGCTGCTGAAAACGGAAGTGACATCAGGAATTTCAAGACCCATTGATGATGCCGAAAATGCGAAACAAGAAACGCCACACAAATCGAAAACTGGTAAGTTATTTTCTAATATTATCAGCACATATTACATAAAATAAAATAAATAAAGTTGACAACATTAATAATTGTTCTTTTTTCAGAGGAAAAAAGGGATAGCCGATCGCCTCTTAAGCAGGTCAATCGGTAAGAAAGCACACGAGACTGGGTCAGCGGGTTAAACAAAAGCCTTAAGAAAAAAGAAGAGAAGAAGAAAAGACTATCTCTTCAACTGAACGCGACAGCACCACTACAGCGGGAGAAACTAAAAATAATTGAAGATTTACATTTGATAGATCAGGATGTTTTAGTGATAAAAGAATTCAAGCAACATGAATAATATAATTATATGTAATATCATATTATGAGTAATGTTTAATTTTTGTTTTAATCATTTAATATAGTTTCATTTAATAAATACAACAACATAGTCTTCATCGATCACCGTGGATTTACAACAGATGTTGATATATTTCCCATGTATATAAACTAAATAAATAAGATTTAATCTATTTTCATTTATTTTCATCAATATATTCATTTACATCTACTTCATCGTGGCTATGTGTATTTTGAATATAATTTGGCAGCCAAGCGCGTGTAGTTAAAAAATGATAGATGTTCTAGAATTGGACATAGTCTTCAATATTGAAAATGGATCTGAAAAACAAGAAAAAAGATAGAATGAAAAAAAGTATAATAAAGTATAGTTTAAGTATAAAAGAAAGTATAAAAAAGTATAATAAAGTATAGCTTAAGTATAAAAGAAAGTATAAAAAAGTATAATAAAGTATAGCTTAAGTATAGCTTAAGTATAGCTTAAGTATAGCTTAACTATAAAAAAGTATAGCTTAAGTATAAAAAAGTATAGCTTAAGTATAAAAAAGTATAGCTTAAGTATAAAAAAGTATAGCTTAAGTATAGAAAAGTATAGCTTAAGTATAAAAAAGTATAGCTTAAGTATAAAAAAGTAAAGCTAAAGTATAAAAAAGTAAAGCAAATAAAAAAACAACTTACATTGGGTAAAAGATTTGTTAACCATTGGGCTGTAAGATCTCCCTTGACAAATAACTTCTGCAGGCCTTGTGTACAGATATGCAAAACGTTTTGCAGACGATGATAAGGAATATCTCCAGCGTCCCATGCTGATACTTTTCCAACTAGTCAGTCATATATTTTTCTGCTGCAGAGAGTTCTTCCCATGACATTGGAGGTTTAAAGTGATAAGTAGTTGGTAAAGCAGTTTTCGTTAAATTTAGAAAACTGACTTCCTTAAAAATAAAAGAATCTTCAGTGATTCTTCGATATCCTTGAATATCACATATGTAAGCGTTCTTTTCTTGACACTGCAATATGCGATTTTTTAATAAATTTCCGTAGTTGCTGGTTCTAGCCATCTTGATCACCAGTTATTTCTGTAAGAAGTGAACTTGAATGTGTATGAAAATTCACTCACATCGGAATTTAAAGCAAAAACTCCGCCTCTTACTTTTTAAGAACACCATCGAAGGAAAATAGCCTAGTCCTCATTGGTTAATAGAGACAAAGACATATTCCGTTAGATAAAAATCCGCCCCTTCCAGAAAAAATTCCCTCTCTCCTTAAAACTAGCTCCTTCTATTTACCATTGGCCAGTTACTTGGATCTTTTCCTTGCTTAAGGATTGAACGATGAAAAATAGCCCATTCTTGATTTGTTGGTCTAAAAAGACGTTTCTTGGTTGGCTTGGAAGAAAGAAAACTCATCCCTTCTCGAGAAAATTTATCCCATCCTTAAAATATATGCCTTCTCTTCTTTTTCCATTTGTTGGTCTAAAAAGACCTTTCTTGGTTGGCTTGGAAGATAGAAAACTCATCCCTTCTCGAGAAAATTTATCCCTTCCTTAGAAAATATGCCTTTTCTTTCATTGGTCAGTCATTGAAATTTTCCACCTCTTCTCTCGTTTACATTGCCTTTAAAAAAGGGAAGCAATTTCTTGGACGAGCAAACTTTACTTAATGTTGTCCGTTGAGATTCATTCTTAAGTATCGTGTAAGTTTGTAGTGCTATATTTGTGAAAAATGGCTTCGATCAATCTTTTTGAACGTCTTGTGCAATTACTTCGTGATACTTTACGAAGTGTAGGTGACTTAAACAATGAGGATATTCATTATTGGCTACACATGTGTAATTCCACAATAAAAGAATTATATGAAAAAATTACTAAATCTAATCTCACAAAAGGAGAGAAACAGAAATATCAAACTTGTATGATACATCTTTCGTCTCTGCAAGTTGAATTTGAACAACACCTTCAACGAGGAGGATATCTTCCATCTGAGGAAACAGAAGCTAGAGTTGAGTGGAACGATGTGCAGTCAGCTATTAAAAATATTAACTATTAAAAGGGATATAATACAAGAGGCAATGGAAGGGGCAGGAATCGGAGAGGGGAACTGGCTATATGAAGGGACATATGAAGCTGCGAAGCACATGCGAGTAATTGAAGAACCAGTGCGCGACTTCTTGTCAAGGAAGAAAACATCAGACTTAGAAAAAGATCACCAGTACATGGCGACAGCGCTGAAGGAGGTGAAAACAAGATTCGGTACGAAGGTCGTAGCCGAACTTGATGACAGTTTCCAAATCTTCTTGTCCGAGAAGATTTCATCTGCCATCCTGAAATATGAAGAGTTTTTCAACCGACTCTGAAACAGTGCAAACAGACTCAGTTTGTTTATAACCTACCAGGGTGGATCTTCTTTTAAGTTCAGTACTTGCCAATAATGAAATGTAAAGATTGATTCTTTTAAAACTATTATTTTTCCAAACTTGTACATAAAATACATGAATAAATGCAGTATTAAATATAATACAAATGAATTCTTATTTATATGTTCTTTAAACAATTCATAAAAATTCATTTTTATTTATCCAACTATTATGCTCGCTACTGAAACCTAACCATTTAACATATACGTGGTTATCACTTTTCTTCACAACTTTTTCTACTACATAAATTTCGAGATACATAGTTTTGTGAATTACTGTTTCATAAAAGTCTCCAGAGACGGGTTTGTTATAATAATCTTTCATGTAATAAGTTACCGGGTTTGTTTTTACGACTCGTGTTATTGTGAAAATTTCAGTAGACCAGTTTGCTGTATAACCTTTTTCGAAAACATGTTTTATCTTACTTATTCGTACTTTATCTCCCACTTTGAATTTCGATTTTTTCACAGATAACTTTTCATGTTCCCAAGGTAAAGTGCCTGTACGGCAAAGTACTATTAGGCAATAAGAATGTTTTATCATCGTAAGGACTTTACATACTTTTTTATACTTGTTCATAATTTTTTCATTCTTTTTCATACTTTTTCATATTTCTTTTTCATATTTTTTCATACTCTTTTCATTATTTTCATACTTTTTTATACATTTTCATACATTTTTATACTTTGTTCAACTTTTTCATAGTTTTTCATACTTTTTCATAGTTTTTCATAGTTTTTATACTTTTTCATACTTTTTCATACTTTTTTATACTTTTTTCATACTTTTTCATACTTTTTTATAATTTTTTTATATGTTTTCGTACTTTTTTCAATATTTTCGTACTTTTTCATACTTTTTCATCATTTTCATACTTTTCTAATTCTTTTCCTTACTTTTTCACACTTTTTCATACTTTTGTATACCTATTTCATACAATTTCATACTTTTTTCATACTTTTTCGTACTTTTTGATACCTTTTCATACTTTATCATGTTTTTTAATACTTTTTCATTCTTTTCTTTTTTTTATACGTGTTCATACTTTTTTCATATTTTTTCATATTTTTCTATATTTTATTTCATTCTTTATCATACTTTTTTATAATTTTTTCATACTATTTCATACTTTTTTATAATTTTTTCATACTATTTCATACTTTTTTATAATTTTTTATACTTTTTCATACTTTTTTCATACTTTTATATCCTTGTTGCATACTTTTCATACTTTCTTATACTCTTTCATACTTTGATTAATTCTTTTTCATACTTTTTCATACTTTTTCATACTTTGTCATAATTTTTTCTTTCTTTTTCATACTTTTTCATATTTCTTTTTCATACTTTTTCATACTTTTTCATTCTTTTTCATAATTTTTCCTAATTTTTTTTTTCATCCACTTTTAACTTTTTTATACTTTTTTATACTCTTTTCATTATTTTCATACTTTTTCATACTTTTTTCAGTATTTATTTTTTTTTTTTTTACTTTTTTTTAACTATTTACATACATTTTTCATACTTTTTCATACTTTTTCATTCTTTTTCATACTTTTTCATAATTTTTCATTCTCTTTCATACTTTTTCATACTTTTGCATATATTTTCATTCTTTTTCATACTTTTTCATACTGGTTTCATACTTTTTTCCTAATTTTTGATACATTTTTCATTCTTTTTCATACTTATTCATATTTTTTCATTCTTTTTCATACTTATTCATACTTTTTCATTAAGTTTCATACTTTTTTATTCTTTTTCGTACTTTTTGATACATTTTTCATTCTTTTTCATACTATTTCGTTCATTTTCATATTTTTTTATACATTTTCATACATTTTTATACTTTGTTCAACTTTTTCATACTTGTTCATACTTTTTGATTCTTTTTCTTACGTTTTCATACTTTATTTCATACTTTTTATACTTTTTCATACTTTTTATAATTTTTAATACTTTTTGATACTGTTTTACACTTTTGTTTACTATTTTATACATTTTCATACATTTTTATACTTTGTTCAACTTTTTCATACTTTTTCATACTTTTCTAATTCTTTTCATACTTTTTCAGACTTTTTCATACTTTTTTATACCTATTTCATACAATTTCATACTTTTTTCATACTTTTTCATACTTCTTCATACTTTTGCATACATTTTCATTGTCTATCATACTTTATCATAATTTCCTACTTTTTTTCATACTTTTTCATACTTTTTCATTAAGTATCATACTTTTTTATTCTTTTTCATACTATTTCATACTTATGCATTCTTTTTCATACTTCGTCGTACTTTTTCATACATTTTCATACATTTTTATACTTTGTTAAACTTTTACATAGTTTTTCATACTTTTTATACTTTTTCATACTTTTCCATACTGTTTTTTTTATACTTTTTTCATACTTTTATATAATTTTTTAAAAAATTTTCATACTGTTTCATACATTTTTATACTTTTTCATAATAGTTTTCATTATTTTTCACTCTTTTTCATAATATTTTATACTTTTTTCATACCTTTAAATACTTTTTTCATACTTTTTCATACTTTCTTATACGTTTCCATACTTTTATTCATCCTTGTCCATACCTTTTCATACTTTTTGATACTGTTTTACACTTTTTTTACTTTTATATAATTCTTTCATATTTTTTCATACTTTTTCATAATAGTTTTCATTATTTTTCACTCTTTTTCATAATATTTTATACTTTTTTCATACCTTTAAATACTTTTTTCATACTTTTTCATACTTTCTTATACGTTTCCATACTTTTATTCATCCTTGTCCATACCTTTTCATACTTTTTGATACTGTTTTACACTTTTTTTACTTTTATATAATTCTTTCATATTTTTTCATACTTTTTCATACTTTTCATACTTTTTCATACTCTTTTCATTATTTTCATACTTTTTTATACATTTTTATACTTTGTTCAACTTTTTCATACTTTTTCATACTTTTTCATACTTTTTCATTTTTTTTTATACGTTTTCATACTTTTTCATACTTTTTATACTTTTTCATACTTTTTATACTTTTTCATACTTTTTCATACTTTTTATACTTTTTCATACTTTTTATACTTTTTCATACTTTTTCATACTTTTTTTATGCTTTTTTATACTTTTTTCATACTTTTTTATAATTTTTTTATATGTTTTCATACTTTTTTCAATATTTTCGTACTTTTTCATACTTTTTCATCATTTTCATACTTTTCTAATTCTTTTCCATACTTTTTCACACTTTTTCATACTTTTTTATACCTTTTTCATACAATTTCATACTTTTTTCATACTTTTTCATACTTTTTGATTTCTTTTCATACTTTATCACGTTTTTTAATACTTTTTTATTCTTTTTCTTTTTTTCTTTTTCTTTTTCATACTTTTTCATTCTTTTCTATTTTTTATACATTTTCATACTTTTTTCATATTTTTTCATATTTTTCTATACTTTATTTCATTCTTTATCATACTTTTTTTATAATTTTTTCATACTATTTCATACTTTTTTATAGTTTCTTATACTTTTTCATACTTTTATATTCTTGTTTCATACTTTTCATACTTTCTTATACTCTTTCATACTTTTATTAATTCTTTTTCATACTTTTTCACAGTTTTTCATACTTTTTCATAATTTTTTCTTTCTTTTTCATACTTTTTAGTAGATAGGCTATATGCATACTGGCTCACGCGGGTTCTGTATCACCCCCCTGCCCTCTCAAAGTGATCCAGAACCCGTTCTGATTCTAAATCACCCAGAATAATCCAAAATCCCAAATCGAGAGATTGGGAGAGCTTCCCTTTCTCTCACGTGAACCAGAATGCCTATAGTGTTTTCTACTTTTTTTCTTTATTTTCTTTGCAAATGTTTACAGGAGTGATAGAATAATTTTATGAGTTTGACGGTGTGAAGTGCGCAGGTAGTCTTGTACTTTTAAAACATAATCATCTCTCATTTGCTTGAAACCAATCATGTCTACTGCATACTCCATCTTGGAATGAGTGTTGAAACGAAAGTGTGTTGGATAATATGCTGTTTAGACAAGCTTCTTGATATTCCCACTGATGGGATTACACTGAACGATGCGATCGTGTAAGATCATGCAATAAGCTGAAGTGTTAGCTGGAAAGTCTTTTTTAGACTCAAACTCTAGACGTACATCGACAGGAGCGCTCTTTATAGATTCGTTTTGCCGTGAACAGTCAATAACTATGAGTGGTTCAAGGTTGATAAATTCAGACTTTGTCAGCAGTGGCTGTGGGTCTCTTCCATAGTAGGTGATTTGAAAATTGGCATACATATCATAGAGAACAGCGAACTGATTCTTAGATATGTCGAGATTCATATTGTTATATGGATAATATTGAGAATTCAAGAAAAGTCTCACATTACTAATCTCACAATGGTCAAATCGACTGGCATTTTCAGTTTTCAAATTTTTTTTCTTGGTTTGTAGTCCGAGAATGACAAAACGAGGTTTTTCTAACTGATTTGAAGTTTTCACTGTCCAGACATGTTTATTCGTGCTCGGAAGTAGAGGATATTCAAATAACTCCCAAGATCAATAGAACATGGAGATAGGATTATCTTTGCCAATGAAATTCAGCAGCTGGATCTTTTGTTTATCAGATGCAATAACATATGGCATTAACCACTCTATCTTCGTTATTTTTACCTGGTAGTCTTCATATGTAGTTACACTATTTGCTACAGTACCTTCTTGAATTATTGCATTCAAGTCATTTCTTGATCTTGTGAGAATGAGTTCATGCTTCACATTAACTATAATTTTTTTATAGTCTTCTGCAAAGCCCAAGATCATACTCAGAGGAATGGAAACGTCAAAGTTGCCGTGTGCATCTACCAAAGTTTTGCTTTCTTCTCTAACGTCAAGCCAGCCTGCATTTTCTAACATGAGAGTCTGATTCGGATTGAATGATGTCCATCCTTTCATGAGACTGCTTAAACCAACATTTTTACTTTTATCTATCTCCACAGCATTAATTTCGTAACGAATTTCATCAAACAAATGGCAAATGCCATTGTTCACGAATTTAGTTTTATTTAGTGTTGTTCCATCTGGTTTTTGCAGTTTTCCACATACATGGATAGAACTGCGCGATGGTAAGAGACATAGATCTTGATGTTGGATAGAAATACGAATTTCATCACTATTATCAAAGCTTAGTGTTGAGTAAGGTTGATGTGCGTGAACCTCGTAATGAGCAATAGACTCATCGAATACGACACCTGATTGAATGCTTAGAATTTCGTCCATTTTTCTGGAAGCAGCAGAGAATTATACACGTGAATTTTCTCCACGAACTTTTAGTCCTAGGCTTCTGAGGAACTGAATGCTCTTCCGTGTTAACGGTTTGAGTTTCTTCGGTCGACTGATGACCGATTGACGTGTTGGTTGACTTATATGCACTCTAGAATTGTAAACGATGTCCATTATACAGATTTGATGTGGAGTCTAATAGTAATTTCTTCTCCACGGAAATTCACTAAATTTCCATCTTGATCTACGATTTGAATTTGAAGATGATCTATGCACTTGACACTGAGTGGTAGATATATGACATTAGATGGAACTTCCAAGATTTTATATCCTGGTGGAACTCTGGGAAAGAACTCATGGATTGTATGAACTTTTTTGTTGTTGATGTAAGCACCTGCGGTAATATTGCACTCCACTCTGAGTGCGTTGATTTTCAATATTTTCACAGGTGAATCAGAACTGTGATGAGTTTTTTCCTTGAGAATGCGAGGAGTAAAGCCAAGAAGACGACCTATTGAATCGTGAGGAGTGAGATCTAACGAATGACTGCAATTAATTTCACTTCTGAGAGTATTGTTGTTAGCTCTCAAAGAAAATTCAAGAAGTTTATTATTCGAATAGTCCACATTGGGAATCGAGTTGAATGTTAAAAGTTCAACTAAACCCAAAACAAAATTTTTATGCTGAGGTAGTTCAATTGAAGGAAAATATTGTGCCTCTAGAACAGAAGATTTTCCTGAAACACTCAAAGTGAAACTGTCTTCCATGACTGATTGGAAGAGAATGATTCCCATTCGTTTGCAATCTTCTCTTTTATAGTCTTCCGGTTAAAAATTGAAGACAAAGATGACCACAAATGAATGAGTCAAAATTTTGATATCTTTTATAGTTATATGTTACTTCTTTCACGTTGAAATATAACATGAGCTCTATGGGAGGTTTCAGATCACCAAAACTGTCAAAGTAAATTACTTTGGAACCATGTTTTCGTTTCGATAACACACCCAGTGAGTGCCTTTATTTTTCATGTCATCCAAGTTAACAATAGCAGATTCATTACTCCATGGACCATCGGAAGGCAGATTATTTCTCATAAAAACACCTCGGAAATGTGGAATTTGCAACATACGAGCATATTTTAGAAGATCATAGTCAGTCAGTGGACGATTTGGCAAAGTTAAATCGAAGTTTTTTTTTTAGTAAGTTGACCATGACCAACATGAGGTTTCATAAATAATCCCATTCCAGTTTTATATGGTTTAAGATAGAGACCTTCGCCTAAAGCAATATCTTCCATTGCCTTATTATGTCTCTTACTTTCTTCATGGTTTTTCTGTGCAGCTTTAGCATCATTTACTGCTTTAGCTATTCCTGCAGCTCCCCCTGCCAGAGCACCGGTCGCACTTAGTCCTGCGAACAACGGTATGAGAAACGGAAGAACTCCACCAATTTTTTATGGAATTGGAAGAACACGTGGAATGATAACTTTCCTCTTACCACCAACTTTCTTAACAGCTTGACGTGCACCTTTCAAGGCCGATTGAATAACCTTGCGGGAACATTTACTTGGTGTCATTGATTTTTTAGCAGCCGTCACTAACTTACTAAATTTTAGACCCATTCCAGTTATTCCTTTTAATTTCATAGCATTTGTAACAGCAAAAGCATATGCTTTTTCACCAAGACTGGCATCCTTGGTTTTAACAGGTTGCCAAGCTTTATCAGCGAGCTTCATGTCAGCTGCTTTACGGTCTCCATTTTTATCAGAGTACACTATGTCATGTTCTTTGCATGCCTGATCAAGCGGATTAATTCCAGGATCACCTCTTTTCAATCGTTTTTTCAATTTAGTTCCGGGACCACAGTATTGATATCCAGGAAGATGCATTTCAATCGGCAAGTTATTGATCACTTTATCAAGCAATCCATAACCTTTCGGTTGTTTCCGAGATTTATGTACGATCATCTCTCTTCGAGTGTTGTTTTATAACTAAAGATCAAAATATAAAACATGCGTTTATATTTCCACAGTTCAATATCAAACTAGACTTTGACACGTGAACATGGATTTTAGCGAGCAGAACGTCAAACTCCCCGTCACAAACTTTGATTTCGGAAAACAGAAGAGAAGGAAGCGTCATGGAGAATTACTACCTGATACTATACGAGCAGTATTCTGCGGGCCATCTAACTGTGGAAAAACAAATAGTTTATTGGCTCTAATTACACATCCCAATGGTCTTAGATTAGAAAATTTGTATGTATACTCTAAACCCTTGAATCAGCCAAAGTATCAATTTCTCGAAAAAGTTTTGGAACCGATAAAAGGTGTATCATATCTACCTTTTAGTGAGCATGAATCTGTAGTATCTCCAGATGAAGCCCGACCAAATTCAATTATGATTTTTGATGATGTGGCTTGTGAGAAGCAGGACAACGTCAGAGCATTTTTCTGTATGGGAAGACATAAAAGTGTAGACAGCTTTTATCTATGTCAGTCGTACGCTCATATACCGAAACACCTCGTAAGGGACAATATTAATATGTTAGTAATTTATCGTCAAGACGATGTTAATCTAAAACATATCTATGAAGATCATGTCAATACTGATTTAACTTTCAATGAATTTCGAAATCTTTGTTCTGAATGCTGGAAGAATGATAAGTATGGATTTGTTGTTATCGACAAAGATAGAGTGATGGATGATGGTAGATACAGAAAAGGATTCGACTGTTTTGCAATAAAAAAGAAGTTATGAATCCGAAACTTGCAGTTCAATTGTAGACAGCATATCGTTAGCATGTCAGACTTCAAGAAAGAAAAGAATATTCTCAGCGAGCTCTTGCGAGCACGTGAGGCTATTAAACAAAAATACTCTTTATTGAAAAAGGAGAGAGAAGATTTTGAAAAAGTTATTGGTGATACATTGAAACCAGTCATTACACCACTCGAGAAGCTCGTCGATTCGAAAGTCGAAAGCTTGCCACCTTCTAATCACATTTTGAATATAGACAGCAACAGGAAACCGAGGAAGAAATTGAGATTCGATCGATCAAGTTATATAGTAAATGATATAATTGAGTCGGGTTCCGCATATGATGATGATGATGATGCAGATTTTTCTTCGATGGATGGCACAATGATGAATTCAACATTCAAATCTGCGCTTGAAGAAAATTAATCAAGTGACTTTTTATCATTGTTAAATGAAAGCCGCAGCAAAATCGATAACATATACGGAGTACGGAACGTCAATGGAGTGTATATGATTGGCGATTCAGAAATTCAATTTCATGATAAAATGGTAAAAGTGAGAGATAAAAGTTATCCTAAAAGTGGGGGTCTAATGAAATTACTCTTCAAGAAACAACCAGATGACAATCTTATAAGTTCAACAGATCGAAAAAATTATCGCAGCATCCTGGAAGCATCAAATGCTCATCGGAAAAGATACAGCAAAGATGAGAGTATACGCACTTCGAAGAGTAGAAAATATATGAATATCATAGGACCCATGTTCCGCAGCGATCGTAAAAATAAATCCACCACCGGAAGAGGCCTCATACCTAAATATAAAATAGCAAAGAAAAATTCTTCTATAGATCTAGTCTACTGGGATGATCCAAACGAGCTTATCGAGCGACTGCGATTATTAGTTGCGGAACGATCTGCTGGAAATAACAATCACGACAATGAAATACAATCGATCATTGAGGAACTACGTGAAGCTGGACATATATATTGAAATGCATGTTTTCTTATAAGATCAGTAGCATCATGAGTCTCGACGTGTTCGGAAGAAAACTTGAGGGCACGCAAGAAGCGAGTCGCGGTCCACCAGGCATTGGTTATAATCTTACATTAGATGGTAATTTTGATTTACAAAATAAAAGGTTATGTAACCTTGCTTATCCAAGTCAGCCTAATGATGCAGTCACCTTGGAAGTGCTTCTGACAACTATAAGTAAAGAAGTTAGAAATCTAACTAACATAATGGCTGTAACGAAAGTTGACTTAGAGATTCCCATAAACACTGAATTAAATACAATCAATAAGGTTCTTTCTCATCTTAAAATTCGATTAGATAATCTTGAGACAAAATTGAAAGAATGCTTTGAAAAACGCTTTGAACCAGCTCGCCGCATCTACAAGCGAAGAAAATATGATATACGTGGAATAGATGAGACTTGGCAAGCTGATCTTGTAGAAATGATTCCATACGCCAGCGAAAACAAAGGTTTTCGCTACTTACTTACTGTCATAGATACATTTTCAAAGTATGCATGGGCTATACCAATCAAGTCAAAGAGTGGTAATGATGTTACTCTAGCTATGGAGTCAATACTGAAACAAGAACGCGTACCGACAAATCTACAAACTGACCAAGGAAAAGAATTTTACAATTCAAACTTTCAGAAACTCATGAAGAAGTACAAGATAAACCTATACTCTTCGCATAGTAATCTTCATGCAAGCATATGTGAGCGTTTTAATAGAACGTTAAAAAATGCAATGTGGATAGAGTTCAGCAAACAAGGGAGCTATAAATGGTGGGATATCCTGCCTGAGTTGGTGAAAGCTTACAATTCAAGAAAACATCGGACAATAGGAATTGAGCCTAAAAATGTTACGCAGGCAAATGAAAGAGAGGTCAAGAAGCATTTTCCAAATGAAAAGTTACCTGTGAAAAAACCGAAATTTAAAGTAGGAGATAAAGTGCGGATAAGTAAGATAAAACATGTTTTTGAAAAAGGTTATACACCAAATTGGTCTACTGAAATTTTCACAATATCACGAGTTGTAAAAACCAATCCGGTAACTTATCATGTCAAAGATTATTATGATAAACCCATCTCTGGCGGCTTTTATGAAACGGAAATTCAGAAAACTATGTATCCAGAAATTTATCTAGTAGAAAAAGTTTTAAAGAAAAGTGGAAATCGTGCATATGTTAAATGGTTAGGCTTTAGTAATGAGCATAATAGTTGGATAGATAAAAAAAAATTATTTGATTTAGCCAAGATTTAACCAAAAATATTAATGTAAACGCAATAATGTAGGTACTAGTAAATAAGAAAGCAATCATATTATGTTATTGTATTTATTTATGTATTATTATGTACAAGTTTTAATCTGAATAAAATAAGTATTATAATCAAAGCAAGCTGCGTATTTCATTCAAACTTAAAGGAAGATCCACCCTGATATGTCACAAATAAATTCATTTTATTTGCAGTATTGGAGAGTCTGTCAAAAAACTCTTGATCTCTTAGGATGGCTGATGAAATCTTCTCCGGTAAAAAGATTTGAAAACTTTCGTCGAGTTCGGCTACGACCTTCGTACCGAATCTCGTCTTCACCTCCTTAAGTGCTGTCACCATGTACTGATGATCTTTTTCCAAGTCTGTTACTTTCTTCCTTGGCAAGAAGTCGCGTTCAGCAATCTTATTAAGTGTAGATAGATCCATTCTGGAAAAAGTAAAAAAATAAGAACTTCTAATAGAGAAAAGATTTGTTAGAGCAAAAAAAAAAAGAAAATTGGTGAGAATTAACTGTGAACTTACTAAGAAATTTAGTTGAGTCTTGGTTTCTTCCCAAAAGGATGATAATTCTCGAACTCTTCGATTGCTCGAATGTGCTCCTCGTCGTGGTCTGTCTGTTGATATAGTTCATTCCCCACCACAATTTCTGTCCTTTCCATTGCCTCCTGTAATATATCCCTTCTCTCTCCTCCCTCAGATCGTATCCCCTCCATTGATGGATCCCAGTCATGCATAAACTCCTCTAACACATCATATTCAATTCTGATTTGTTCACCTTCATTGTCATAAAGTGTCATCCCCTCTCGCCTTTCACCATTTTCATTGGCTGCATCACCCCCACCTCGTATTTCCCCCTCTCTTTCATCTTCTGCAACATCCATCCCCACTTGCGTTGCCCCACTTTCATTGGATACTTCATACCCCCTCTCCACTTCCATCCCTACCACTATTTCTTGTTTTTCAGCATCCTCCTCTATTCGAAGTGCAGCTTGCGCCATCTGCTCATCCATGATTCGAAAATGACCCCAAGGTAAAGTGTCTGTACTCTGAGGCAATAAGAATCTCTTATCATCGTGAGGACTAAGAGCAATTTTATTCTGTCTTTCAGTATGTACTATGTGCAATTTTGAACGAATGTTGCATTGATCACGTTTTACAATAATAAGATCCTGAAGACATCTTCTATAATCCTCGAAAGTTGTTGTCTTCTTCACAACGCTGGATTTTATACCTTTGGCTTTTTTCACTGTCTCTCCTCCATCAACTAAAATACTGTACATTTTGCTTCGTAAACCTATAAATTCCATCATGATCTTGCCACAGCATTCGTCTTTCATTAATCCTGGGACTTTTTTATTGACACGTGGAATGTTAAACTGATTATTCTCATCATAATCAGAAGTATCAAACCTGTGAATGTCTTCTTTCATTATTTTATACATATCAATGTCCTCAACTTCATATATCAAACTATCAGTATCTGTATAAAGAAGTTTACATTTTTCTCCTACTCGCTGTTTCATATACGAGTAATGGAAATCATAAACTAATGTCTTGGACAAATCAAGGATACAAAGACCAACGTATATCGGTTTCTTGATTGTGATACTTTTTCTCTTTAGCTGAATAGCAACTAAATTTTCATCAAAGATTGCACAGCTGTGAAAATGTGGTTGAGATATGCGTGCTTCTGCCCCATATCTGCCTGTGAATTTATTTACTAATCGTACATCAACACGAGACCGCTCTCGCTCGATACACTTTCCATAGACAGCGTTAATTAATAATTTATAGAAGAGTTTTTCAAACTCATTCTTCGCTTGCTTTCTCTTCTCAGTATTTAATTCGACATAAGGTTTAAGCCAGGCCTTCTGCTCGAAACTCAGAATTCTATGCACCTTTTTCAAACGAAGTCCATTATCCAGCGCCTGTTTGAGTGTTCGATAGTGAATCACATACTTTTTCTTATCGTTCAGAGTAGTGAGAAGTTTGTTCTGCTTTGAGCCAGGTGGTGCACGGTGCTCTGCGCAGAAAGGGAAGTCTCGATGTTCATCATGTATTTCCTCAGGATACTCCAAGTCTACTTCAGCAATGTAACCTATATCTGAATCTGGTGGTGTATTGAAGAAGCTTGGATTCGCCTCAAAGTCAATCCATTTGAATTTTCCAATCGGTAAATGCTGTACCATCGCCCACCCATACAGATTATTTATATCAAAATATAAGAGTGTCTTCGTTTTCTGTTTCTCGTCGTATGAAGAACCCATGTATGGATTGTTTGCCTTAGCATATCGATTACAACACTGGCTTATTCCTCCCCGAATGCCTGCTTCAATAAACATTAGCATGTCAATATCTGTAAGAAGCTCTAATTCCACCTTTGTCATTTTAAGAGCTGCTGAAAATGTTAACCCTGGAGTCGTGTAAAAGTGAGCAGGACATAAATCATAAGCTTTAAGAGATGTCTCTCGAAAACGTCAGCCAATAGTAGAACATCTGTTTTTAAGTAAAGATCTGAATACTCTCCCAATGTTTTTATATTGAACTTATCCCAGACTCGAACAGCATGCTTGTAGTCTTCTTCAGCAATATGGGAATCTGTTAGTTTATTATAAAACTCATTCTTTTCTGGCAATTTTGTAGACGATAGCTTATCAAATGCGTCTACATAATCATATGGAAATATACCTTTCCGTCTGAGAAGATCTATCATTTCATCTGTGAATCCATCTGATCGAAACTCTTTCACCGCTATAGGCACGTTTTGTAGATATGATGCGAGTTTTTCCAATGATGATGGTAGAAAACGCCAAGAATCTATGAATCTAAAGCTGATGTCGCAGTCATCTATGTATTTCGTGAACGAAATATATTTCTCCTTATTATGAGGTATTAGACTAACTCGTCCTTTCATCAATGTAGAAGTAGCGATCTCTTTCAAAATGAAGTGAGTATCATAATTGAGGTTATGAAAAACAACGGGAATGAATCTTGAGTTCTTATAATTCAAATTACATGAATTGTGAGCTGCACCTCTGAAACTGAAGAGAAAAAAGAATTCATTTTTTTTTTCTTTGGGAATCACCAAAAATTAATTTTAAATATAACTAAACTAATAACATACCGTCCTGTAAAATGACAATGGTCTCGCACTGCAAGTTCTTCATCACGGATTGATTTTCGACATATATGACAAACAGTTGACCTCTGGAAAGATAATTCTTCTAGAGCTGTGAGTTTCATTGGTTTAGGATTCTTGTACAGATGATCTATCTTCTCACTTATTGATTTTAGTTCTCGAACAAACCATTCTGCAGGTGTCTCTTGATCTCCAAATTTTTGTCTGTAAGATTTATAGACAGATAATCTGTCATCAAAGCTGCATTTTGTGTAGTAACCTATGCTGTATGCTTCATGTAGTTGAAAAGCATTCTCATTCTCAGTAGGCTTCAATAAACATTCAAAATCAGCATAAATAACGAAAGGAACTTTTTCTCTCTTTTTGTAATCTTCGAATTTGAGAATGTTGTTCTTTGAGTCTGGCAGATTGATTCGGCAATTATTCATATTTTTACAATGATTTTCATGAATTTCCAATCTTTTTTCATTATAGAAAACTTGTAAACACCTTTCACAGTGGTATGATTTTCTATTAGCTTTAGACAGTTGAGAACCCAGAAGACGAGACATGCTTTTGATCCAAACGTAATGGTATTTAGGCATACTTTCATCACCATCAGCAAAATTATTTTCTTCATGCTCATCAATGTAAAAATCTTGAATGATAAGTAGATTTACATGTCTACTCTTCTTTTCTGGTTGATTATTATTTTCTGGTAGATTTACATGTTGATCTTCCTCTTCTGCTTGATTTTCTTGTTCAGCCTTCTTTTCTAACGTAACGTGACAAGGCGATACTTCAAATTTTGAACCATACTTTCTGAGCATGTATACATTTACTGAAATATTATTCAATTTTTCGAATTTTGAAATATCTTTCAGTTTTACTGGGAACTGTATATCACTAAAGATCAACTCGTTCTCATGTACACGATATTGATTAACTCTGTTGGAATTATATTTGCTGGGATATAATGCTGAAAGAATAGCATATTTGAAACACTGATTGTCATTGTTATGAACATTAACACATGCTTTTTTGTTTTCTATAAACTTTGGGAGAGGAATATAAGAACTGCCCTTGAATGGAGAATATTTTTTCATATTTATACACAAACTTTTAATACTCTTCAATGTCCAGCCGGAATCCTTTTCCTGAAATTCTTCTAGTTGTGTAAGAATGGGCTCTTTGATATAGTCTTTAAACCATTCCTCTAAATTTGTTGACATGTATACTGTAGCACTTTCACTCGTGAAATATTTAATATCGGTCGTTTCCTCTCCATTTTTCTGCATAGAAAATTCCGAGATAAAATCTGAATTTATTTTCACAGCATTGTATTCTTCTAAGCATTCTTGTGCCTTAACTTTGAAAAGCTTTTGTGCATCACTTAAGAAACTCACAATGTCCATGTGTTTTATATTTACAACTACGCCAGTCTTGATTCGATTTTGGAATGCCGACTGCACATCTCGCCACTCTACACTAGCTTCTGTTTTCTCAGATTGTAGATTACCTCCTCGTTGAAGATGTTGTTCAAATTCAACTTGCACGCACGAAAGATGAGTCATGCAAGTTTGACATTTCTGTTTCTCTCCTCTTGTAAGTTTAGATTTTGCAATTTTTTCATTTAATTCTTTTATGGTTGAATTACACATGTCCAACCAATAATGAATATCGTTATTACTTAAATCATTTACACTTTGTAAAGTATCACGAAGAAGCTGAACAAGGCGTTCAAAAAGATCGATGTATGCCATATTTGCTTTTTTCTCACTGTAATAGCACTAAAATAGACACTAGAATAGGACTTCACAAATGTGCACGATAGTCAAGACTAAAACTCGTTGACCGCGATAGATGAACTGTGCTTATCCAAGAAACTGCTTCCCTTTTTGTATGCAATGTCGACGTAAGTAGAGGTAGAAAATTCAAATAACTGACCAAGGATAAAATGAAGAAGAGGGAGATTTTCTTAGGTAGGGATGAATTTTCTTTCATTTGAACCAACTAAAATAGTTCTTTTTGGGAAGAGGAAGGAGATTTTTTAAGGGAGGGATGAATTTTCTTCCGTTTGAACCAACCAAAAAGCGGCTTTTCATCCCTCCAATCAAGAATATACTTTCTTTTTTGAACGACCAATCCTAAAAGAGCCTGAGGCGGAGTTTCTTGTTATAAAATCAGGATGAGAGAATTTTCCTATTCATTCTCCGAGTTCACTTCGTACTGAACTATCAACTACAGAGCTGTAAGATGGCTAGAACACGTGACTACGACTTGATGTTCAGAAATGCCATACTGCAATTTCAAGAAGAGAATGTTTATATTTGTGACATTCAAGGATTCCAAAGAATAGCAGAGGATTCTTTCATTTTCAAAGAAGTAAGTTTTCTCAATTTAAAGAAAACTGCTTTACCGACTGCATACCTCTTTAAACCTCCTATGACATTGGAAGAACTGACAGCAGAAGAAAAATGTATGACTCACTGGGTGGAGAAGTATCATCATGGAATTGCATGGGACGCTGGTGATATTCCTTATCATCGTCTTCAACGAATTTTCCAAATTTGCTCGCAAGGGATTGAGAAATTATACGTTAAGGGAGAACAGAAAGTGCAATGGCTAAGAAATCTCATACCAAATGTGTAAGTGATATATAATATGACTCTACTTTCATACTTTTTCATACTATTTTTATACTTTTTTCATACTTTTTCATACTTTTTCATATTTTTATCATACTTTTTCATACTTTTTTCATACTTTTTCATACTTTTTCATTACTTTTTCATACTTTTTCATACTTTTTCATACTTTTATCATACTTTTTCATACTTTTTTCATACTTTTTCATACTTTTTCATACTTTTTCATACTTTTTCATACTTTTTCATACTTTTTCATACTTTTTCATACTTTTTCATACTTTTATCATACTTTTTCATACTTTTTTCATACTTTTTCATACTTTTTCATACTTTTTCATACTTTTTCATACTTTTTCATACTTTTACTTTTCTATGCTCGTATTTCTTACGTTTTTGTTTTTATTTACAGATTAATTTCAAACGTTGAAGACTTTGGATGTCCATCACTAGAAACGTTATCGAGCGATAAGCATTACGTATGTTTTAATCACATTCTCTGCATTAGAAGGAAACCTATATGCGCTGTACATAATGTTATCTCAATACGAGCATGGCTACTAGATTATTTGGATGCTAAATTTGGCCAAGATGAAGTAGATATCATTTCTAAAAGGAATACATACTCATGTGTATATTGGAAATAAATTGTTATTAAATATTCTGTAAAAAAAGAGAAGCTTGATGATTGAATAAAAAAAAATTAAAAGTAAAATCATTTTACGATATTATTCTTTCACAAATATAAAATTAAAATATAATAGATAAATCTATAGCAAACATAGGGTACATGTGGGTGTTACTGCGGATATTTTATATTAATTAGAATAAAGCATTGTTCATCATATAGACAATATCGGGAAAAGGAAAATGGAGGAAATGACAAGGGAAATAAACGAAAACAAGTTGAAAAAATATTTTTTCATTATATTCAAAAAAACACTTATTACATTAAAAATTAATATATAATAAAATAATTATTTTTTACACACACATATATATATATATATATATATATATATATATATATATATATATATATATATATATATATATATATATATATATATATATATATTACATAATATCTATTCTATGAATGTCACATCTTCTACGATGCGAGGTTTTACTATTGATGGTCGCGGTGGTGGTGGTGGTGGAGGTGATGGTAGTGATGGTGATGCTACTGTTGCTGCTATCTTCGTTTTATCCTGCACTCGGCTGTGCATTCGCAGCCAATCTCGTTTCGCTTGCTTACTTTGAAGCGAAGCTTTGTCGTCCTTCACTAGATCTGAAAAAATAAAAATGGCAAAAAAAAATAGTTTTAAAATATAATATAATATAAATATTAAAATAAAATGAAATTTTAAATTTTTGTATTTCTTACCAATCTTTGTCGACCTGGAAGGTGACTTCATCGTATGCAAATGGGGTGGCGTGGAAGGCGTTTTCGGCCTCGGCTGGTTTTCAGCTTCATCTATAAAAGAAAAGAAAAAAAACAAATTATTAGATTATTATTTATTAAGGTAAAGTAGGTAGTACTTGGACACTTTTTGAAACGAAAATACGGAATCAGTGTTTATAGAGCCGAAACTCAATATTTTTCCCAAATCTTTAATCTAATCGTTAATTCGGCATGTTTTACTATTATTAGTACAAGAAAAAATACGCTTACATACTTTTTTATACTAATAAAGTAAGTTTAAAAATTCAACTATACGTCACAGTAGTTGGACATCATATGCCAAGCTGGTCCCAGTACTTGGACATAGTTAGGACCCAGTAGTTGGACATATGAATTAAATGTGTCCAACTCCTGGGTTCAGAAAAAGCAGTGGACGTAAACTTGGACAATACATTCGGCATATTACAGTTCTCGACATAACCTCAAAATGTTATATTTACATTTATAACAAATTTAAGACGTAAATTAAGATAATTTTGGTTAAATTATATACTACACATCATAAACTATCCGAATGAATGCCAACGAATACATATCTTTATCATCTTTATCAGTAATTACAATTTTTGTCACGGTCCAAGTACTGGTCACAATTTTCGTTTTGTCCAAGTACTGGGCACTTTACCTTATTTAAGTTTTACATAAAAAAAAAATTAATAAAAAAAAAGTTACCTTCAGCTTTCCTCTTTCGCTCGTTGTTGCTGTTGCCGCTGCTGCTGCTCGGCGATGAAATTTTTGGAATCCGACCAACATCCTGTATATTTTTTCCTTTCGCAGCCTTTAAGCTGCCCCTTGAGCTCGAGCTAGAGCTGGAACTAGAACTCGAGCTGGAACTCGAGCTGGAACTCGAGCTGGATCTCGAGCTCGACCTTGATCTCGGCGAGCGAGCAACCGGTGCGCTCTCTTGAGGTACTATTCCCTCGTATAACTGTTGCATAACAGCAACAGGGGGTAGTGGTGGTACTGAAAAATAAATAAACATTTAACATAATATTATTTTAATTATTATTAATAAAATTCTATAAAATGATACTTACATGAATGTATCGCATCCATTGCCCACGACACATGGTCAAGCATCATGAGCAATGTGGGCCCGTTAGAAATAAGCCACCGGATACGATCCCGCATCATTTGCAAATTCGTCTTGCTATTTGCCATCTCGAATTTTTCTTTCAAATTTCAAGTTCGTATAATTTTTTGAAATTTGAAAGTTTACTGACTGACCCTAGTTTGCGCCCTAGAATTTATATCGTCAGAAGAGCTTACCCCTTCTTTCACTTATTCAAGAAATTCTGCGATTGGTTAAAAATTCTCCTCCCTTAATTAGAAAAACGCCTGCCTTGCAGAAATTTTCCTCCCAGAATTTTTTAAGAACCACCTCCCTGTCGGTCACATCCACGCCTACACATTTTTTTCGTGAAAGTTTCTACAATCTTGATGACGAGAAAGTGCATCTCTAGAAGCTGGCGTCAAAGTTGTTGGGAAAAGTGCGACCTGCGCGAAGTCCTTCAACATGTACCAAGCCTTGCTGTAATAAATCGTTTCTCGCCGAAAAACTGGCAGCGTATAGGCCTAAAAAAAAAAAAAAAAGCAAGCGTGCGCGCAGTAAGCCTTTCTCTAAGGGTCGTGTATTGTTGGAGACAATTTACTACTACCCGCGCAAGGACCTTCAACATGCGCTATGCCTTACTGTAATAAATCGTTTCTCGCCGAAAAACTGTCAGTGTTTTAGCTCGAAAATTGACTTTTCGAATCCATGCGCGCAGTATGCCTTTCTCAAAAGGTTGCTTATTACTGGGAAAAGTGCCACCTGCGCGAAGTCCTTCAACCTGTACCAAGCCTTGCTGTAATAAATCTTTTCTCGCCGAAAAGCTGACAGCGTATAGGCCTAAAAAAAGCAATTGTGCGCGCAGTAAGCCTTTCTCCAAGGGTCGTGTATTGTTGGGGACAATTTACTACTACCTGCACAATGACCTTCAACACGCGCTATGCCTTACTGTAATAAATCGATTCTCGCCGAAAAACTGTCAGTGTTTTAGCTCGAAAATTGACTTTTCGAACCCATGCGCGCAGTATGCCTTTCTCAAAAGGTTGTTTATTGCTGGGAAAAGTGCCACCTGCGCGAAGTCCTTCAACCTGTACCAAGCCTTGCTGTAATAAATCTTTTCTCGCCGAAAAGCTGACAGCGTATAGGCCTAAAAAAAAGCAAGCGTGCGCGCAGTAAGCCTTTCTCTAAGGGTCGTGTATTGTTGGAGACAATTTACTACTACCTGCACAAGGACCTTTAACACACGCTATGACATACTGTAGTATAGCGTGTATTGCGGAGAAAAACTGACAGTGTTTTGGCTCGAAAATAGACTTTTCGAATGTATGCGCGCAGTATGCCTTTCTCAAAAGGTTATTTATTGCTGGAATGTAATTTACTACTACCTGCGCGAGGACCTTCAAACTTGCGCCTCCGCACAGTAAGTTCTCGAAGGCCGTTTACTGATGCAATCTTCCTGCTATCTGCGCGCATCTACAGCGCATACCTGCGACGATGACGTGTATTGCTAGCAAAGTCAGTGAGCAACGTTCCATCTATTTTTAAAAGCAGAGGAAAGAAAGGCTGACCCTTTCTTTTCATTCTTTTCGGCTACTTTCCATTTCCTACGCTTGCCATCTGTTTCTTTGAAAAGAGGAGCAAAGAGCTCTTCCCTCTCTTCGGGTGGGAGTAAAACGCTTACGTATTCGGGCCTACAGAGTGGGGATAGAAAAAATCAGATACGAATTCTAGATCACATTAAGAGGGGACAGTTCAGAGGCGGGGCTTAAAACACACACAATACGAATCCGGTAAAAATTGGAGAAGGGACCAGGCATAGGCCTTATACACACTACAGATTCTGTATCACTTTGAAAGGGGGTAAATCCATTGGAGGGGCTTAAAACATACAATACGAATGCTCAAAAATTGGAGAAGGGACCAGGCATGGGCCTTATACACACGACCGATTCTGTATCACTTTGAGAGGGGGTAAATCCAGGGGAGGGGCTTAAAAAATACAATACGAATGCTCAAAAATTGGAGAAGGGGACAAACAGGGATAGGCCTTATACACACGACCGATTCTGTATCACTTTGGAATGATACAGAACCCGCGTGAGCCAGTATGCCTACAGCCTATCTACTCATACTATTTCATATTTATTCATTCTTTTTCATACTTCTTCGTATTTTTTCATACATATTCATACTTTTTCATACTTTTTCATACTTTTCCATGCATTTCATACTTTTATATACTTTGTCAAACTTTTTTATTTTTTTTCATAATTTTGCATACTTTTCCATACTGTGTTTTTATACTTTTTTCATACTGTGTTTTTATACTTTTTTCATACTTTTATATATTTTTTTAAAACTTTTTCATACTTTTTCATACTTTTTTCATACTTTTTCATACATTTTGTGTATACGTTGTTTATACATTTTCATACTTTATCATACTTTACTATACGCTTTCATACTTTTATTCATTCTTTATCATACTTTTTCATACTTTTTTCATCCTAATTCATACTTTCTTATAATTTTTTAAATATTTTTGCATACTTATATATCCTTGTTTTCTTATACGTTTTCATACTTTTATTAATTCTTTTTCATACTTTTTTATACTTTTACTAATTCTTATTTCATAGTTTTTCGTACATTTTCATAATTTTTTTATTCTTTTTCATACTTTTTCATATTTTTTTAATACTTTTTTATACTTTTACTAATTCTTTTTTCATACTCTTTCGTACATTTTCATAATTTTTTTATTCTTTTTCGTACTTTTTCATATTTTTTTTTATACTTTTTAATACTTTTTCTCATCCAATTTCATACTTTTTCATACTTTTTTATAATATTTTTATACTTTTTTCATACTTTTATATCCTTGCGTCATACTTTTTTCATACTTTTATATCCTTGCGTCATACTTTTTCATACTTTCTTATACGTTTTCATACTTTTATTCATTCATTTTCATACTTTTCCATACTTTATTCATACTGTATTTGTACTTTTTTTATACTTTTTTATACTTTTTTCATACTATTTCATACTTTTTTCAATATTTTCGTACATTTTCATACTTTTTCATCATTTTCATACTTTTCTAATTCTTTTTCATACTTTTTCACACTTATTCATACTTTTTTATACCAATTTCATACTTTTTTCATACTTTTTCATACTTCTTCATACTTTTGCATACATTTTCATTGTCTATCATACTTTATCATAATTTCCTACTTTTTTTTCATACTTTTGCATACTTTTTTATTAAGTTTCATACTTTTTTATTCTTTTTCATACTATTTCATATTTATTCATTCTTTTTCATACTTCTTCGTACTTTTTCATACATATTCATACTTTTTCATACTTTTTCATACTTTTCCATGCATTTCATACTTTTATATACTTTGTCAAACTTTTTTATTTTTTTTCATACTTTTGCATACTTTTCCATACTGTGTTTTTATACTTTTTTCATACTTTTATATATTTTTTTAAAACTTTTTCATACTGTTTTATACATTTTTATACTTTTTCATACTTGTTTTCATTATTTTTCACTCTTTTTCATAATATTTTATACTTTTTTCATACCTTTATATACTTTTTTCATACTTTTTCATATTTCTTTTTCATACTTTTTCATACTCTTTTCATTATTTTCATACTTTTTTATACATTTTTATACATTTTTATACTTTGTTCAACTTTTTCATACTTTTTCATACTTTTTCATACTTTTTATACTTTTTCATACTTTTTATACTTTTTATACTATTTTCATACTTTTTCATATTTTTTTATAATTTTTCATACTTTTTGATACCTTTTCATACTTTATCATGTTTTTTAATACTTTTTTATTCTTTTTTTTTCTTTTTCTTTTTCATACTTTTTCATTCTTTTCATTTGTTTATACGCTTTCATACTTTTTTCATATTTTTTCATATTTTTCTATAATTTATTTCATTCTTTATCATACTTTTTTATAATTTTTTCATACTATTTCATACTTTTTTATAATTTTTTATACTCATTCATTCTTTTTTTCATACTTTTATATCCTTGTTTCATACTTTTCATACTTTCTTATACTCTTTCATACTTTTATTAATTCTTTTTCATACATTTTCATACTCTTTCATATTTTTTCATAATTTTTTCTTTCTTTTTCATACTTTTTCATGTTTTTTTCTCATACTTTTTCATACTTTTTTATTCTTTTTCATAATTTTTCCTAATTTTTTTTTCAATTACCTTTTTAACTTTTTTATACTTTTTTATACCATTTTCATTATTTTCATACTTTTTCATACTTTTTTTATTATTTATTTATTTATTTTTTTACTTTTTTTTAACTATTACATACATTTTTCATACTTTTTCATTCTTTTTCATACTTATTCATACTATTTCGGTCATTTTCATACTTTTTTATACATTTTCATACATTTTTATACTTTGTTCAACTTTTTCATACTTTTTCATACTTTTTCATTCTTTTTCTACTTTTTCAACTTTTTATACTTTTTCATACTTTTTCATACTTTTTTTTGTACTTTTTTATACTATTTTCATACTTTTTCATATTTTTTTATAATTTTTTTATATGTTTTCATACTTTTTTCAATATTTTCGTACTTTTTCATACTTTTTCATCATTTTCATACTTTTCTAATTCTTTTCCATACTTTATCACACTTTTTCATACTTTTTTATACCTATTTATTTATTTTTTTACTTTTTTTTAACTATTACATACATTTTTCATACTTTTTCATTCTTTTTCATACTTATTCATACTATTTCGGTCATTTTCATACTTTTTTATACATTTTCATACATTTTTATACTTTGTTCAACTTTTTCATACTTTTTCATACTTTTTCATTCTTTTTCTACTTTTTCAACTTTTTATACTTTTTCATACTTTTTCATACTTTTTTCAATATTTTCGTACTTTTTCATACTTTTTCATCATTTTCATACTTTTCTAATTCTTTTCCATACTTTATCACACTTTTTCATACTTTTTTATACCTATTTATTTTTTTTTACTTTTTTTTAACTATTACATACATTTAATACTTTTTCATACTTTTTCATTCTTCTTCATAATTTTTCATACTTTTGCATATATTTTCATTCTTTTTCGTACTTTTTCATACTGGTTTCTTACTTTTTTCCTAATTTTTAATACATTTTTATTCTTTTTCATATTTTTTGATACATTTTTCATTCTTTTTCATACTTATTCATACTTTTTCATTCTTTTTCATACTTATTCATACATTTTCATTCTTTTTCATGCTTATTCATACTTTTTCATTAAGTTTCATACTTTTTATTCTTTTTCGTGCTTTTGATACATTTTTCGTTCATTTTCATATTTTTTCATACTTTTTCATTCTTTTTCATACTTCTTCATACTTTTTCATACTTGTCCATGCATTTCATACTTTAATATATTTTAATACTTTTTCATAATTCTTCATACTTTTTGATACATTTTTTATACTTCTTAATACTTTTTTATACTTTTTCGTTCTTTTCCATATTTTTTCATACTTTTTCATAATTTTCATACTTTTTCATACTTTTTCATATTTTTTCATACTTTTTTCATATTTTTTCATACTTCTTTTTATACTTTTTTATACTATTTTCATACTATTTCATACTTTTTTATAATTCTTTTATATTTTTTCTAACTTTTTTCATTATTTTCGTACTTTTTCATATTTTTTCATATGTTTTTATGCTTTTTTCATACCAGTTCATACTTTTTTTAATACTTTTTCATACTTTTTTCATACATTTTCATACTTTTTTAATTCTTTTTCATACTTTTTCACACTTTTTCATACTTTTTTATACCTTTTTCATACAATTTCATACTTTTTTCATACTTTTTCATACTTTTTTATACTTTTTCATATTGAGTTAGTACGTAAGCTATGCGAGTTCTGTGCCACCTCCTTCCTACGCCAAGGGGCTTCCTACGCCAGCCAGCTTGATAGACCAGCAGGCAAGGAGTAGGCCAGCAGCATAGAGCAGCCCCCCTCTCCAGCTGCTGCCACCCGACATAGGACAACCCGTGAATATGATAGGACACCAATATCTATAGATTTCTACGCCAGCCCGTGCATTTGATAGACCCCCGACCGCCCACCCCTATCACTTCCTTATTTTTTTTGTGTGTACAAGAAAAAAATTTGCCCCACCAGAGCATCGAACCCGTTACCTTCCGCACCGAAGACAGGACTCTTGCCGCTGAGACTGACAGGGCAATTTACCATGCACTGTAAATATTTGCGTGCATTGTATCTACTCTTTTATTTGCTCCCTACTATATCGATTAAGCAAATTCTACAGTCTGGGAGATGTCTTCCCACTTCATGTAGATGTGGTCGAGATAGAGTTGCTTCATGAGTTTGATGTTGTGCAGAGCGCAGGTGGATTTGTACGAGCCATTATGATTGGTGCAGACAGTCACAGTAGTTTTGCGCGTGAGAGTCATGGGATAGCCAAATCGTAGATGTATGTGGCAACGAATTTGAAACGTTCTAGCCACTGCTTTTGCAGCTCGTCTCTCACAAATATTATGCGAGACTCTCGCAGAGATGATCGAAGTACGTTTCCAACTTCTGTGTAGTCGATGTCACCCGAAGACTAGGGTATGCCGTGATAGTTCTGCTTGAACCGCTCGTTCTCCTTTCTATACTTTTCTTTGAGCCTGCGCCAGGCAAAAGGATCCTTGAACAGCAGAACGATGGGTTCGCCGCTGCTGCTGCTACTGCTGTTGCTGATGTCTGCTGTGATGAGAGGCATTGCGGCCAACTCCTTCAAGACAAAGTCGTTTACGGGCTACTTGAAGCCCTCCATGTTCACCGAGTACTCCATGTCGATGAGAAATGAATATGCAAGCGCCCTCACCCAGAACTACGCACTACTATAAAAACCACTATTTTTCGAATTTTTTTTTCTAAGAAACTTAAAATCTCTCTTATTTTTATGAATAGAATGAGTGTTGGTGGAATACTTTTAAGTGTATTGTTTCCACTGAGAAATATTTTTTATTACACACCACAACTGTATTACGCAGTACTTCTTTATGTTTACTTACATCTTTTTATTTTATAATTACTAAAATATCATTTTATACTCAAGCGTACTCACTTAAAACTCTGGAAATCACTTATATCTTACAATATTAGTTTTTTTCAAAATTCTATGTTTTGGCCTATACGTACTCTAATCTCACAGCTCATAAACTAAAAGTGCTAGAGTCTTAAAATCTGTAGTGAAAGTTTCATTTTTCTTAGGAATGTAAGAAAAAGTTGGTTTGTAAGCCTTTCACAGACACTTTCTTTGATTTATAGAGTGGAGGCTTACAATGACTATAGTATATCAGGTTGCATTATTCATTGTAATAATTGTTATTAATTGTCTGGTTTATTCTAAAATATCATTTTATACTCAACTTACTCGCTTAAAACTCTGGAAATCACTTTTATCTTACAATATTAGTTTTTTTCAAAATTCTATGTTTAGGCCTATACGTACTCTAATCTCACAGCTTATAAACTAAAAGAGCTAGAGTCCTAAAAACTGTTGCGAAAGTTTCATTTATCTTAGGAAAGTAAGAAAAAATTGGTTTGTAAGCTTTGGACAGGCACTTTCTTTGATTTATAGAGTGGAGGCTTACAATGACTATAGTATATTATGTTGCATTATTCATTGTAATAATTGTTATTAATTGACTGTTTTACTCTAAAATATCATATTTTAAAATCAGGCGTAGTCAATTAAAAGTCTGGAAATTACTTTTATCTTACAATATTATTTTTGTTTAAAAATTCTATGTTTTCGGCTTATACGTACCCTAATCTCACAGCTCATAAACTAAAAGGGCTAGAGTCCTAAAATTTGTTGTGAAAGTTTTATTTATCTTAGGAAAGTAAGAAAAGGTTGGTTTGTAAGCCTTTGACAGGCACTTTCTTTGATTTAGAGTGAAGAGGCTTACAATGACATATTCCCATTTCTTACATTTCTTTTTCGTTACGTTGTCTTATATAAAGGAAATTACAACTATGAGAAATTATGATAAAATGTGAGAAGCTGAAAAACTATGAAAAACTATGTAGAAACTGACAAAATTTATGAAATATTCTATAATTTTTATTAAAATTCTGCTCCAAATGTAAGCCTAATTTCACAGTTTTCGACGAAATTTGATGGTTTTGCAAACTTGTTCACACACTTGTCACAGTTTTTCACAGATTTTCACAGTTTGAAATTTCCACTAGGGAAGAGAAACAAGAAAAGCTTCCTGTTCAAGGAAGCAAAAAAATAATTGAGAAGCATGAATCCCTTATTAACAATTGAACAGAAATATATTATCTCTACAACTATTCAAAGCTATGTAGAAAGAATATTACTATCCCTATAGTTATGATACACCTAACCCGCCCACCCTTCCTCCTTCCCCCTCCCCTACCCTATTTTAAGATGCATCACAACTGGCTCTACAGTTTTAGACGGAGTCCACGGTACTTTACTACTGGAATTCGTACCCAGGGACTTCTGTGTAGAAGGCTGAATCCTAATCCACTGAGCTACCGTGGTTTCGATAAGCTTCTCGTATTATTGACCTAATAAAGCATACACTAATGTGTGAATTTTTTGCACGCTTTCGACTTTTGAACGTCAGTGGTCTCAATCGCGCGAAATTGTGGCTCCGGATCGCTGGGCATAGGTAGCTGGGAATCTTGTCGCTGTTACCTGGGTATCTGGTCGCTGCTACCTGGATATCTTGTCGCTGGTATCTGATTGCGGGTATCTGGGCGTGTGTATTTGGGTATCTCGTAGTGAATATCTTGGTACCTGGTAGACTTGCCTCTGCTCTCGACTCGCTCCTTTCCATGAGACTCCAAAGTGATTATAGTGAAAAAGCGCATACGAGCGTATCCTTCTAACAAGTGATAGAGAACACACTCAGTTAAGTAGAAAAGTTGGTCTTTGCGCATGCGTAAATATGCTTGTGAGTTAACTTCAGGACCCACTGGCGGGAAAGTTAAAGAATCAACGGAAGGCGTTACAAAATAGCATGAAGTTTGAATTTGTATGTCAACTGCAGAGATGATTTTTCTTTTAATGTGATTTATATACACTATAACCCCGACAAAGCGCGCTCTGTTTAAGTACAAAAACTTGTCTCAGCGCATGCGTAAATTTTCACCAGTGGCGCGAAATTGAAATTACCAACAGAGGGCGTTGCCGTGAAGCTGGAAAATAGTGAGCTTGATATCTCCAACAGAGGGCGCTGGCTTACGGCTGACATTACGTACAAAGAATTTGATATGTCGCGTGCAGTTCGACATCATCGTTATTCTACCATGAGCTGTCAAAGCAACAACATGGAAGACTACCGCCAACAGGAAGGTATTCTTCGCCAACTTGTTAAAGCACAAAATTCACCTAAACGCAAATTCGATACGTTCAAGCTTGGCAAAGCTAGTGTTGAAAGGACATTGGGAGAACTGTTTAAGCCTACGAGATACCTCGTTCGAAACAGCTGATGAAGATGATGATTTATCTACTAATAAGCATATTCTCATGTTCAATCAAACAGAAATCTAGATAAAATTTATGGAGTGCGTAAAGAAGGTGCTAGTTTTATGATAGGTGATTCATCTATATACTTTAAAGATAATAACATGAAAGTGAAGGATGTGCGATATCCGATAACTTTAGGACTGTTGGAGCTGCTCTTTGCAAAATACCCTGATCAAAGTGCTGTAAGTTCAAACGATTTGAAGAACAATCGCAAGATTCTCGAAATAACGAATGCTCACAAGAAAAAGTATAGAAGTGATGAATCCATTCAAAGTCACAACAGCAAGAAGTTTACTGATATTATCGCACCACTATTTTCCGAAAAAGAAGGTGGATCACTACCACGTTACAAAATTGCTAGAAGAGATACAAGGATGGATTATGTGGACTGAGACAATCCGAATGAACTCGTAGATCGCCTCCAATTACTCTTGGCTGAACAATCGACCAGAAATCCGAGTCACGTCAACGAGATTCACTCTATCATAGAAGAGCTCCGAGAAGCTGGGTATACATTTTAAAATAGAATAGAACCGCAAAATGTGCGATAGAGAGGTGCGATTTGCGCCACAAAATCAAATCTATCCGACATTTGATCAACACTTGACCGACATTTGACCGACATTTGACCGACACTTGACCGACATTAGATCGATATTTGACCACACTTGACCTACACTTAATCGACATTTGATCGCACTTGACTGACATTTGACCAACACTTGACCGACACTTGACCGATACTTTATCGACATTTGATCGACAGCTGACTGATATTTGATCAACACTTGATCGACAGTAGATAAGTTATAAGGGTTCTGAGTACTCGGGCGAGATGAGGAGCCCCAGAACCAGCTTAGGGTTTGGGGCGGGGCGAGATGGGGGGCCCTCGAACTGGCTTAGGGTTTCCGGATCCACTCCTCGACGCGGGGTTCCCCCACCCGGACCCCATCTCCTCCTTTCACTCGGCCGCGAGGGAGACACCGCTGCGAGGGAAACGCCGGACCTGCACGCGCAAGCCCGCAGCGCCTCCCGGCCGTGATCCAGTAGCGCCTTTCCCATAGCGCCACCCGACCGACGCGTGTCTAGACCTGCACGCGCGGGCCCGCAGCGCCTCCCGCAAGCGATTTTGTGCGTGTATATGCGTGTGTGTGTATGTGTGTGTGTGTATGGGTGTGTGAGCGCGCGTGTGTGTATTTGTGTGTGTGTGTGTGTGTGTGTGTGTGTGTGTGTGTGTGTGTGTGCGTTTGCGTGTGTGTGTGTGTATATGTAAGTATGGGAGAATCTACCTCACGGACGGATAACCGCAGTTGTCTGCCATCAGTGAGGTTATGGAGATGCAAGATGGCGGTACGAGTGGCCTGAAGGTCTCTCAGCAAGTCTAGACAGGTCCGCGCACGTGTCAGGCCTCTCGTACCGCCACAGGCTCACCACTCCTCCTTCGCTGAGAGAGACCTAACGAGGCTCTTGAGAATCTAATCGAACGAGCTGCAGAGACAAGAACTAGTGTTATGAAGATTGTACTCGATCGCCTAGCGTACATGTATAGACCTGAAAGAATAATATTGTAGATTATTTATACTTACCTTTAAAGAGAAAGGGTGAAGGCCGCGACCATCGTCTCATCTGTGAGGTTCTCCGCTTAGCATAACCTCTCCATAGACTTCCTCTTTATAATTTCTTTTAATGGAGACCCTCAGTGAATGCGCTCGACAAGTTTTCTTCCTAAAAAAAGCGTGGGGGTATTCACCGGGATTTGAACCCAGATCGCCAGCGTGGAAGTCTGAGCCCTAATTCACTGAGCCACAGGCGCTCTATCTTTCTTTATACCTGAAAATGGATACATGTGCACGTATTTGTATGTGTGAGAGTGTGAGGCTACATAAGAGGAATCCTAACCTCAAAACTTTTATCGATGGTCAAGATACTCGATGGTATCCAAACAATATAACTTACCGACTTTTGGTATTATCAATTAGCGAAGGACGGTAAATAAAATTTTTTTTTCACATTACCGACCATTTGTTAATGGAGAATAAATTATTGACACCTACAGAGGGCGCTACAAAATGGCGGTAAATTAAAAAAAATGTCACATTGAAGAGAAAAATTCAAGTTTGGACTTATCTACTGATAGCAGTAGCATTTACCGAGTAAAAATATGAGAAGATTTTGGAATGTTTTTTAAATCAACAAGTACATCAGTATATGTATCCTGAATCACGTAATTCCTTGACGATAAAGTTAATCTCTTCATTATGAAATCCACATGGATTTTTAGCCATAATTACTCGGAGACGATCAAATAACTCATTAGGATCATCCCAATCATTAAATCCGTATTTTCGATCTCCCTTGCTTCTCCAATTCTCGTATGAATCATCTATATATGATTGTCCTTGGAATCTAGAACCAAAATTCGATAGCAATATTGGTGAAGTAGTATCAATCATATTACTACTATCATAACTGGATGGAATAAATTCATATGCAGCGGCTCGTGAATAATTGCTAGGCGAAAATTCTTCATCTTCCTCACTACTCTCATCAGAAGTCTTACATTTTTTATTATAATTGTGAGACTTCTCTTTTACAGTCTCAAGATTTATTGTTGACTTGATAGGTGAGGGTTCATTCTGCAGCTAACGTCTTTTTACCTTGTGTCTTTTACCATCGCGAAGTTCACTTCATATATTCGGTAGACTAGTCAAAACCGATGGCACTGCCTCGGTGCATACTAGCTTGGTCAACAACGCCATCTGTCATATATTTGAGGAAATCAGATATGAGATTAATGTTATAGAGATCGATAAATACAAGAATGTAGGGTTAACCAGTTTCATTAAAGGTTGGGTTTCTCACAATCCTAGTCAAAGTTTGATCGTTGAAAATGTTGGCTGGCTCGACGTTGAAGAGACTCAACAGTTACCAAATGCTTTTGGCTACTTCGATGTAACAATACCTTTGAATGTGATTCTCGGCTTTGCTGAAGACTATCGCAAGATAGTAGTCAATGTTAAGCATGAACTCATACTCACTAGATCGAGAAGTGATTTGAATGCGGTTATTCAGATGTCAACACAAGTAACTGGACGTGCTATTTATGAAGAGTTTAAGATTGAGCTGATGAGAATCGAGTGGTTGATGCCCAATGTAGTGCTATCCAATACCTACAAGATTCGTCAATTAAATTTAATTTCTAAGAATAAACCCATCAAAATGAGTTTCCGTAGTTGGGAGTTGTATGAATATTCGTTACTTCCTGCCACATCAAAACACGTTTGGACAGTAACAATGTCTAATGAAATGGAAAAGCCATTATTTTAGACTTGCAAATCGTAAGAGTCATCCAGCTGTCAATGCTAGTCTTTTCAATCATTGCAATATAAGCAATGTGAAATTCTTTCTCAATTCTCAGTACTATCCGTACGGAAATCTAAATTTAGACATCGCTCGCAATCAGTATGCTTTATTGTACGACATGTATGCTAACTTTCAGAAAGCATACTACGGGAAAGATGTGGAGCCTATGCTGAAAAATCAACACTTCATCGACTGTATACCACTGATCGTGATCGATTGTTCAAAGCAAAATGAGACTTTGAAAAGCGGTATTAGCATCGTTTACAGCTTTAGCTATTCCAGCGGCACCACCTGCCACTGCTCCAGCTGCACTCAATCCAGCAAATATGGGTACTAGAAACGGTAAGAAATCCCCTACTTTAGATGGAATAGGTAGTACGCGTGGAATTATTACATTACGTTTACCACCAGCCTTTTTAACTGCAGCACGAGTACCTTTCAATGCAGAAAGAATGACTTTCCTCGCGCTATTGCATGGAACAACCGATTTGAAAGCAGACTTCACTATCTTTTTCAGAGAAGTTAATGACTTCTACCTCTTCTTTTTTATTCCCATTCCAAGTTTAGATTTTAGTTTTATAGCGTTCGTTACAGCGTAAGCTACTGTCTTCGCACCTAAATGCGCGTCTTTTGCTAAAACTCTCTGCTAAGCTTTATTGGTTAATACTCTATCAGCGGCGTTTTTAGCCACAATATTCTCACGATTCTTCGAGTAAGCTATATCGTGCTCTTTACAAGCTGAGTCAAAAGGATTTATTCCAGGATCACCTCGAGATAGACGTTTGCGCAATTTAGTACCTGGACCACAATACCGATATCCGGGAAAGTGGACTTCAAACGGAAGTTGATTGATTAATTTGTTGACGAAACCGTAACCTCGTCGTCGCTTGTAAACGAGCCTGTATATGAGCCTCCTATTTATACCCTAACTGACAGTTGTAATCAACGCCTCCTATAGTGAACATGACTTTCAAGAAACACTCAGTCAAGCTTCCAATAGAAAATTTTGACTATATTGAGGAACAGGACAAAAAAGTAAAGCGTCATGGAGACTTACTTCCAGACAGTATACGAGCAGTATTTTGCGGACCATCGAATTATGGAAAAACCAACAGTCTATTAGCACTCATAACGCATCCGAATGGACTTCGATTTGAAAATATTTACGTATATTCCAAATCACTCAATCAGTCAAATTACAAATTCCTAAAAGATATGTTGAAACCCTTGGATGGACTACAATACTTTCCATTTAGTGAACATAAAGAACTCATATCTCCCGATAAAGCGCTTCCTAATTCAATCATGATATTCGACGATGTAGCTTGTGAAAAACAAAACATCAGAGCGTACTTTTGTATGGGAAGATACAAGAACGTTGACTGTTTCTATATATGTCAGTCTTATGCACACATTCTGAAACATTTAGTAAGAGATAACGTCAATCTGCTAGTAATTTTCCGGCAGGATGACGTGTATCTGAAACACTTCTACAATAGGGCAGTCGTTAATCTTTTCTTTTCTTGGGGGACTTTCTCCCCGGGTGAAAATGGGTTCTATATGATGCAAAAACTCTGCGCAAACAGGAATTAATTTTTTAAAATCGATTTAACACGTGCCTCAAAGCATTTCAAATTTCCCATGTATTTTAAATGGGAAAAACAGGTTAAATTGTTTATCCTTCTAAATACCAGTGAAAATTTCGGAATTTCATTATTAAAACTATGTACTCTTATGTATTTTGAGCCGCTGAATCGATTGGTACCATTACTTTTCACCTAAATAGCGATAAAAAAGTTTTATCAGCGAAAAAATTCTAAAATTTCGAAAAATGAGCCATAAAAAGGCAATTATCCGTTTCGTAATGTCCATAATCAGTCAAATTTGTTTTGAAAAACATGTATTTCTTATGTAATTTGAGCCGCTGAATCAGATAATGTTATTAGTTTTTGTCTATATAGCGATAAAAAAATCCTACAAGCGAAAAACATCTAAAATTCGAAAAATGAGTGAAAAAAAGACAATTATTTGGCTCGTAACGACCATAATCAGTCAAATTTTTTTTCAATAACATATATTTTTGTGTATTTTGAGTCGCTGAATTGAATGGTATTATTAGTTTTTTGCTAGATAAGCGATAAATTAAATTTATAACGCAAAATCGTTAAAGAAATTTGAATAATGAATGAAAAAGAGCAGATAATTTGCTTACAACGTTGATGGTTGTTAAAAAATCAGTCATTTTTTCTCACTATCTTGCACTCTTATATATTTTGGAAGCCCTGCAGTCAAGTTCTAGCGCTTTTGTTTATGAAAAACGAATTTTAGCTAATGATAACGATGTCATAGATTTGGTCAATTCAAGCATATGGGATTTTATTTGCAAAGATACATATCAGTTTCTTGAGCAATTCAAAATCGTCAAAAGTTTTGTGACAAAAGATCCATCAAAATGGAAAAAAAAGACAGAGACTTCATTCATGGCGTGGAAAATTGTCGAGAATCTCAGAGTCGTAAATGATACAGCTGATAGAGGAGTAAAATTGATGACTGAGTTCAATAACCTTCTGACCAAGGATTCCAAGCAATCGCAATACTTATTACCTGTGATAGAAGATTACCGTAGTTTATTTCCAGATAGTAACAAGGACACATTGATGAAGTCATACTAATGAATAATTTAAATGAATATATAACCTGCAAATAGTTTTAGTTTATGTTGTATAGAAGATAATTTAAAATTTTATTTTGAATCTGTATAATTGAAAAGTTATTAAAAAAATGATGTGTAAACTTTCAAGATTAATTTTCTCCCTTTATTTCCCAGTTCCTTCATAGTTTTTACCTACAAAATAACACAGGCCGACAAAATTTTCCTGAACCAATAACCCAGAGACCAGACCATACTTTTCCGAAGGTTTTTGGCACGCTGAATCCAAATCCGGCCTCAGAATTGCTCTATCACCTCAGGTTTTCGAGATATCCTAACCTAAAAGTGCAAAAATCACCGTTTTTGGCTGTTTTTGAGGTTATGTTATGCCGCTAACTGATTTTTTAATACAAAACGATCAGCGGCATCTGAAAGTACTAGTCTTGCCCTTCAAAATTCATTTTTGCTTGTTTCGATTCGACTTTTCCTTCTCGAGATATATCGCTTTCAATCTGTAATGTATCAGTGTTTCTTATCTACTAGACATCCTATCCCATAGTTCCGTTTATACTCGGATAAACAAACTCTTCCTGATATTGCTGTCAAACCGCTTGCAAATGCATACCTGGTAGTTTTTGGGGTCACTGATCACAAATCTGGAGTCAGAATCTCCGAATTCAAAATGGCGGATCCAATATGGCGGCTATGATTACCACGATCCGTAGTAAGTCACAAAAAATCCCGGAAAAGCTCTGGAGATCGGTTACTCGGGGGTTTTCGGGGTCGCTGATCTCAAATCTGGAGTCAGAATTTCCGAATTCAAAATGGCGGATCCAAAATGGCGGTTATGATTACCACGATCCATAGTAAGTCACCAAAAACACTGGAAAAGCTCTGGAGATCGGTTACGCGCGGGTTTTCGGGGTCGCTGATCTCAAATCTGGAGTCAGAATTTCCAAATTCAAAATGGAGGATCAAATATCGCGACTATCGTTGCCAAGGGCCATAGCCATAGTTGACCAAAATCTTGGAAATGGTCTTTTAAGTCGTCACTTGGAAGTTTCCCGATTCTCCGAGCTCGAATCTGCAGTCAAATATTCCAAGTACAGAATACCTACTGACCCACCCAATATGTTACAAAATGACGGATGTAATATAGCAGCTAGTCTTACATAAAGAACCTCACTTTGACTTCTTATGAAAACGTAGTCGTTGCTCCTGAAACGATCGTTTATATGACTTGCGCCTATAGACAGTCGATACGTTATGTCTATGCAGAGACCAGCAGTAGTCCGCCATCATCCGCTCATCCCACCTACCTTGAAAATGCCGCTCCTTTTGTTTGAAATCCTGATGAAAGCGTTCACCCATTTCTTCGCTGAATGCGCCATTATTCTCAGGAAAGTAGTCTAAATGAGAAAACAAAAAGTGCAATTTCATACTCATCAGGCACCCTAATTTTTGGAAATTCGTTAGCATCGTAGATACAATAGATTTGTACTTTGGATCTCGATAGTTTCCTAAAAAATTGTCTGTGACACTTTTGAAGCTCATCCAAGCATCTTTTTGTACGGGTGTCATGGTTTTTATAAAATCATCGTCTTTCATAAGTTTTCTAATATCAGGCCCAACAAATATGCCTTCTTTAAGTTTAGCATCCGACAAATGCTTAAACTTGGATGCAATGTACTGGAAACATTCGCCTTCTTTGTCTAAAGCTTTAGTAAATTGCTTCATAAAGCCAAGCTTGAGATGCAATGGAGGCAATAGGATTCGACGGGTGTCGACAAGACTCTCATGAATGACATTGTGTTCACCAACCTTCATCTGGATTCTTTGTGGCCAATTTTTCTTTACCCAGTGCTCCTGTCGGGAACGACTGTTCCAAAGGCAGAGAAAACACGGATGTCTCGTGTTTCCCGACTGCAAACCTACTAAAATATTTATCATTTTGAAGTCACCACAAATCAACCATTTGTGCTCATTATAATAATTGACTTTTTCAAGAAGAAATTGAAAGATTTCGTATGATTCTTTCAATACGTTCGAATGGCCAATGGGAATTGCCGCATATTTATTTCCATTATGAATCAGTACTGCTTTAAGACTATCTGTTGAAGAATCTATAAACAGTCGCCAGTTCTCCGGCTTATAAACTTCTTCTATCTCATATAAACTAATCAAACCTTTAATATCGTTGCAATATACAAGGGAATTCTCTTTAGTAAAATACTTCACGAACTTATTATCTCTTTTCCTGTAGACGGAAATTTTTGTCCCAGGGGATAGAAGATTTCTTTCTTTGAGTCTGGAAGCGCATAGCTCTGCTAAATCTTTACTCAAATTCAATTCCCGCACAAAATCATCCAGAGCATTTTGATCAAAAAGTTGCGGTTTTCCGTCGTCAAAAGAAAATTCATCGTCACTGCTTTCGGCCTCGTCACTTTCAATCGTTTGCCTTTCTTGCTCCGCTTGTGGCTGAGGAACAGTATTTGTATTCCGTTCTATTTTTCCAATTTTTGGTGGTGTTACACTAAGCACCTTAGAATACACAAGCAAATGTTTATTTGTATGGTTTCTACCAGTTATATCACATCCACAAAAGTAGCAGTCATCATCATGATTTCTAGGTTCACGCCACACTACTGTTTCAATTACAACATCCTTTTTTATACTATTCCAGTTTTTCAAAGTTCGGCGACAATCTTCACAAATAGAATTAGGAACCCAGGGTTTATTTAGATTTCTCATAGGCGTTTGATAACATTCTTCGAACTGTGCTCTTATTGTATCACTGATGTTTCTACGGTAAGTTTCTGCCTCAAACTTACTGATCTACACTGGATGTACATCAGATTCATACATGCACACTACGACGTTAATGTATCTAATACCGTATTAATTTATTTATAGGTTGATGACTAATCCGGTAGCCTGTCGCTCAAACGCGATCTCTAACACGGAAAGTCTTGTTTTTCTTGAAAGCACTGGCTGATCTACACTGGCTGTACATCAGATTCATACATGCACACTACGACGATCATGTATCTAATACCGTATTGATTCAGATTTCAAACAAAAGGAGCGGCATTTTCAAGGTAGGTGGGATGAGCGGATGATGGCGGACTACTGCTGGTCTCTGCATAGACATAACGTATCGACTGTCTATAGGCGCAAGTCATATAAACGATCGTTTCAGGAGCAACGACTACGTTTTCATAAGAAGTCAAAGTGAGGTTCTTTATGTAAGACTAGCTGCTATATTACATCCGTCATTTTGTAACATATTGGGTGGGTCAGTAGGTATTCTGTACTTGGAATATTTGACTGCAGATTCGAGCTCGGAGAATCGGGAAACTTCCAAGTGACGACTTAAAAGACCATTTCCAAGATTTTGGTCAACTATGGCTATGGCCCTTGGCAACGATAGTCGCGATATTTGATCCTCCATTTTGAATTTGGAAATTCTGACTCCAGATTTGAGATCAGCGACCCCGAAAACCCGCGCGTAACCGATCTCCAGAGCTTTTCCAGTGTTTTTGGTGACTTACTATGGATCGTGGTAATCATAACCGCCATTTTGGATCCGCCATTTTGAATTCGGAAATTCTGACTCCAGATTTGAGATCAGCGACCCCGAAAACCCCCGAGTAACCGATCTCCAGAGCTTTTCCGGGATTTTTTGTGACTTACTACGGATCGTGGTAATCATAGCCGCCATATTGGATCCGCCATTTTGAATTCGGAGATTCTGACTCCAGATTTGTGATCAGTGATGCTTGAATTGACCAAATCTATGACATCGTTATCATTAGCTAAAATTCGTTTTTCATAAACAAAAGCGCTAGAACTTGACTGCAGGGCTTCCAAAATATATAAGAGTGCAAGATAGTGAGAAAAAATGACTGATTTTTTAACAACCATCAACGTTGTAAGCAAATTATCTGCTCTTTTTCATTGATTATTCAAATTTCTTTAACGATTTTGCGTTATAAATTTAATTTATCGCTTATCTAGCAAAAAACTAATAATACCATTCAATTCAGCGACTCAAAATACACAAAAATATATGTTATTGAAAAAAAATTTGACTGATTATGGTCGTTACGAGCCAAATAATTGTCTTTTTTTCACTCATTTTTCGAATTTTAGATGTTTTTCGCTTGTAGGATTTTTTTATCGCTATATAGACAAAAACTAATAACATTATCTGATTCAGCGGCTCAAATTACATAAAAAATACATGTTTTTCAAAACAAATTTGACTGATTATGGACGTTACGAAACGGATAATTGCCTTTTTATGGCTCATTTTTCGAAATTTTAGAATTTTTTCGCTGATAAAACTTTTTTATCGCTATTTAGGTGAAAAGTAATGGTACCAATCGATTCAGCGGCTCAAAATACATAAGAGTACATAGTTTTAATAATGAAATTCCGAAATTTTCACTGGTATTTAGAAGGATAAACAATTTAACCTGTTTTTCCCATTTAAAATACATGGGAAATTTGAAGTGCTTTGAGGCACGTGTTAAATCGATTTTAAAAAATTAATTCCTGTTTGCGCAGAGTTTTTGCATCATATAGAACCCATTTTCACCCGGGGAGAAAGTCCCCCAAGAAAAGAAAAGATTAACGACTGCCCTATTGTACACTGATTACGTCAATTCTGACATGACTTTCGAGCAATTCAAGGAAATGTGTTCAAAGTGCTGGAGAGATGATATGAATGGATTTCTAATGATTGACAAGGATAGCGCTATGAATCGAGGTCGATATCGAAAGGGTTTCGACTGTTCTGCTATAAATATAGCGCATGCGTAGGATTATTCAATAGTTTAACATTGAGTATTCAACAGTAAACATGTCAGACATTCAAAGAAAGAAGAATATACTTTATCAGCTTATCAAAGCACGAAATGCTGTTAAGCACAAGTATAACCTTTTAAAGTATGAAAAGGAAAAGTTTGAGAGAGCAATGGATGAGACTTTCAAATGAATTGTAGATCCACTCCATAACATTGCTGCTACTATATCAAAAAATAAACCTTCTTACAACAGAGTAAGGACAAAGGAGGAGAACTTAATGAAAAAAATCATAATACTACTTTTGGGCCCACTGAGAGTCTCAACGATGATGATTATGACAGTTTCAATGAAAAACTGGAACATGATACCTTACTAGCTCATGAAACATCGTTTGAAACAACTGATGATGAAGCAGTAGAGGAAGATTCATCTACCAATAAATACATTCAAATGCTTAATAAAGGAAAAAATATAGATAAAATGTATGGGGTACGTAAAGATAATGGTGGTTACACAATAGGTGACATGCCTATATACTTTGAGGATAAGTGGATCAAGGTCAAGGGTGTAGGTTGTCCAATAACCCCTGGATTAATTGATCTACTCATCTCGAGACATCCAAATGAAAAGCTTGCTGATGCTAATGATTTGTAAAACTATCGCACTATTCTCGAAACAACTAATGCGCATAAGAAACGTTACAAAAGTGATGCAGCTATACGTTCTCACAATAGCAATAAATTCAATAAAATTATCACTCCTCTATTTAGCAAGAATCGCAAGACAGTCGGTAAAGGATTACCGAGATATAAGATTGCTAGAAGAGATACAAGGATGGACTACGTGTACTGGGATGATCCCGATGGACTCGTCGATCGTCTTCGACTAATCATAGCGGAACAATCAGCTTGTAATCCTAGTCATGTGAATGAGATTCACTCAATCATAGAGGAGCTCCGCGTAGCAGGGTATATATATTGAGCTGCTGCGTATATGTCAGACATTATCAAGATGAGCGTTGACGTGTTTGGACGTAATCTTAAGCGAAGCGAGGGGAGTCGAGGCCCTCCTGGCGTTGGATGTAAAATCACAACCGATGGTCAATAGGACTTGGAAAATAAGAAACTGTGCAACCTTGCACCACCTAACTTACTGAATGAAGCAGTTGATTTAGGGACTGTGCATCGTATAGTTCAAATTCAAATTCAGAAAGGGTTCGGTATTACATCTGGATTGAGAACTGATCTTAGCAATTTAGATGAAACCGTAGAAGTACATAGAGATGAGATAGATAAGAAATTCAATGCTCTCGAAGCCTACATCAAGCTTATAAAAGAAGCGTTGACTTAAAACCTTCAAAACATTCAATCGATAGATGTCAAAGTGATAACATCAAAGGATGGAACATCAGAGAGTGGTGGTGGAAAAGCTTCATAAGCCTGCTTGACGCAATTATCCACGCCGAAAGTACGATTTACGAGGTTTGGATGAAACTTGGCAAGCAGATTTGGTTGAGATGCAACCTTATGGTCGTGAGAACAAAGGATACAGATACATGCTCATCATCATAGATGTATTTTCTAAATTTGCTTGGGCTGTTCCAGTCAAACGAAAAACTGGAGAGGAAGTAGCAACAGCTATGAAGTCTGTATTGCGTAAAGGTCGAGTACCGAAAAATTTACATACAGACAGAGGTAAGGAGTGCTACAATACAAACTTTCAGAACCTCATGAAACGCTATAAGATAAATCTATACTCAACGTACAGTAACCTGAAAGCATCCATTTGTGAAAGATTTAATCGTACCCTCAAAAATAAAATATGGATAAAGTTCAGTCTACAAAGAAAGTACAAATGGCTCGATGTTTTGACTGACTTAATGTTAAAGTATAACGACAGTAAACATCGAACTATTGATATGAAGCCTAACGAAGTCTCTGCTTCCAATCAAGCTCAAGTTCTAAAAAGATTTTCTCGCGAGAGTCAGTCGTTGAAGAAGAGAAAGCCTAAATTCAAGGTTGATATCAAAGTACGTGTGAGCAAGGCTAAACAATTATTCGAGAAGGGGTACATACCCAACTAGTCCACTGAGATATTTACTGTGAATAGAATCGCAACCACGAATCCTGTGACTTACCACCTGTCAGACTATCAAAACCAACCCATAACTGGTGGATTCTACGAGCAAGGACTTTTAAAAGCTAAGTATCCTGGTGTATACCTAGTGGGAAATGTTCTCAAGAAACGTGGAAACCAAGTATACGTCAAATGGTTGGGATTCAACAGTTCCCACAACAGTTGGATTGATAAAGGTGAAATATAATTAGATTCAACTGTTAAATCATAGAGTAACACTTTCATGTCATAGAGTAACACTTTCATGTCATAGTGTAACACTTTGATGTCATAGAGTAACACTTTCATGTCATAGTGTAACACTTTCATGTCATAGAGTAACACTTTCATGTCATAGTGTAACACTTTCATGTCACAGAGTAACACTTTCATGTCATAGAGTAACACTTTTATGTGATAGAGTAACACTTTTATGTCACAGAGTAAATACTTTCATGTCATAGAGTAAGACTTTCATATCACTGTATTTATGCTAACACGTTGATTTTGCTATAAATAGAACGCGTTCTTTTAAAATGAACATCATTCTATCGTAAGATGTTATTCTTCGTAAATCGCGAGAAAATATCACGAGCAAATACAAATCTCTAAGACAGAGTAGTGCAAGTGTAGAATAGATGATTTGGGTCTAAACATCGACCCGCCTGAGAATCTCACTACCGATAGAGGAACCAAATATACGATGTCTGAGGCTCTCAATTATCCGTCTGATGAGCCTGTTAAATCTTCAGACATAGACAATTCAGTTCGAGATCTTTCATTCAGCAATGAAAAGACTGTTGCTCTCATTCATAAGTATCTCTGGAAGCTCAATCCAAATTATAAAAGATACCATGATCCTGTGTATGGAGTTTATAAGCAAGGAAATAAGCTTATGTTGGGTGATTCATCCATTCATTTGGAAGATAATCATGTTCAAGTACACAATATAAGATATCCTACAACTGAAGGATTAATTGAATTACTCTTTAGAAAATATCCTGATGCAAGTCGTATCAGTTTTGCAGATATTACAAACTATCACAGTATAGTCAAAGCTACGAGCGCTCGTAAAAAACGATATCGCGCAGATGAGTCGATCCGTAGTTTAAAAAGTAATAAATTCAATAAGTTTATTGCTCCAATGTTCCAGTCTATTGATGAAGATGGTTATTGTTCTACCATTCCCCAATGCAAGAGTAGGAATGGATTTCAACATAGTACTGCATCTCCTATAGTATTGTCAGACAATACATCTGATATACGGAAGGATGATCATCATAGAAAGATGTAAGTTGCAGAATGAGAGTAGTGAGGAAGATAAAGAATCTTCGCGTAGGAATTATCCCCGAGCCGCTGCATATGAATGTATTCAATCCAGTTATGATAATAGTAATATGATTGATACTACTTCACCAATATTGCTATCGAATTTTGGTTCTAGATTCCAAGGATAATCATATATAGATGATTCATACGAGAATTGGTGAAGGAAGAGAGATCGAAAATACGGATTTGATGATTTGGATGATCCTCATGAGCTAGTCGATCGTCTCCGAGTAATTATGGCTAAAAATCCACGTGGAATTCATAATAACGAGATTAACTTTATCGTCAAGGAATTACGTGATTCAATGTCAAATTTTTTTTTATTTTACCGCCATTTTGTAGCGCTCTCTGTAGGTGTCAAAAATTTATTCTCTATTAACAAATGGTTGGTAATGTGAAAAAAAATGTTATTTACCATCCTTCGGTAATTGATAATACCAAAGGTCGGTAAGGTAGATTGTTTGGTTACCATCGAGTATCTTGACCATCGATAAAAGTTTTGAGGTTAGGATTCCTTTTATGTAACATCACACTCTCACACATACAAATACGTGCACATGTATCCATGTTCACGTATAGAGAAAGATAGAGCCCCAGTGGCTCAGTGGATTAGGGCTCAGACTTCCACGCTGGCGATCTGGGTTCAAATCTCGGTGAATACCCCCACACTTTTTTTAGGGAGAGAACTTGTCGCATGCATTCATTGAGGGTCTCCATTATAAGAAACCATAAAGAGGAAGTCTATGAAGAAGTTATGCTAAGAGGAGAACCTCACAGATGAGACGATGGTCTGGGCCTTCACCCTTACTCTTTAAAGGTAAACATAAATAATCTACAATATTATTCTTTCAGGTCTGTACATGTACGCTAGGCGATAGAGTACAATCTTCACAACATTAGTTCTTGTCTCTGCAGCTCGTTCGATTGGATTCTCAAGAGCCTTGTTAGGTCTCTCTCAGCGAAAGAGGAGTGTTGAGCCTGTGGCGGTACGAGTGGCCTGACACGTGCGCGGACCTGTCTAGACTTGCTGAGAGAGCGTCAGGCCACTCGTAGCGCCATCTTGCATCTCCATAACCTTACTGACGGCAAACAACTGCGGTTATCCGTCGGCGAGGTAGATTCTCCCATACACACACACACACACACACGCTCACACACACACACGCTCACACACACATACAAACACACACATACACACATACACATACATACACACACAAAATCGCTTGCGGGAGGCAAGCTTGCTCTCGACTTTAACTGATCTTCATCTTCATTTCAGCTTGTAGCTGCCTATTTTTAATAGGCTAGCTGCGCTGATGTATACGCGGTCAGAAGTGCATAGCCTTAATTTCGATACTTATCGCTTTTTACCGTTTATAATACTTTATCTACGTCTTTTTCATTAATTCGATTTTTGTGTTTTGGGTATTTTGTAATCTGATTTTAGTACTTGCGGGATAAAATATTTAAACTCTGATTAAATCAATCACTTTCGAATCATCAAAATTTATTAGGGTATAGGTTGAGTTAATAATATACAAAGAACATATTCAGAATTCATGTTTCCTCTTAAAAGAGAGTCTAATTTCTCATTTCTTCATGATTATAAATATAATATTTTATCATGCTTAAAAATTATTCAGCAGTAGATTACTTATTTTCTTTATGCTAACCACAAATTTATCTCAACGTACTAATTATCTATCGTGATGATTAGATAGGTTTCGTATAGGATGTCCGTTACTTTGACAAATTAAATAAAATTTCATGATAACTATGAGCTTTTGAAAAACAATATCATTCTTATCATGAATAGATATCTACAATGTCATTTAAAAGTAAGTGCTGCACAATTTGCGGCAATATAGTACATAATTATCATAAAAGAAATTTCATTTTTTTACGTTGACTGTTTGAAGATATGCGCCTTACCATACTTGACTTATTCTACTTAACGCCTATCTTACGCGTATAATTAACACAAAAATTATACATTACAAAACACAACATTACACTAAACTGAATAGCTAATAATCTCAGAATGCAAGTGTTATATTCAGAGTCCATTGTTTAATAAAAAATAACAGCAAGAGAATTGATATTTTAAATAATGATAAAACAATTCAGTTTAAATGATCACTAATGATTATTATCGTAATTTGTTATAATTATACAAAAAATCTTCCAATAATACATCGTTATTAATAACACAGCCCCACAAAAAAAAAATTGTAAGTCCCAAAAACTTGACCACGGTACTTATATGTTTTTGGGATCGCTGAATCCGAATCCAGGGTTAGTTTAACCCTATCAGATCTTTCTCAAGGTCAGTTGAAGGTCAAATTATCGAAATACATGAAAAATACACTAAAACCATGGTATCTTGGGGTTTTTGGGGTCGCTGAATCCGAATCCGGGGTCAGTTTAACCCCATCAGAACTTTCTCAAGGTCAGTTGAAGGTCAAATTATCGAAATACATGAAAAATACACTAAAACCATGGTATCTTGGGGTTTTTGGGGTCGCTGAATCCGAATCCGGGGTCAGATTAAACAATCAGATCTTTCTCAAGGTCAGTTGAAGGTCAAATTATCGAAATACATGAAAAATACACTAAAACCATGGTATCTTGGGTTTTTTTGGGGCGCTGTATCTGAATCCGGGCTTATTACAACCCTATCAGGTCATGGTCAAGGTCAGTTGAAGGTCAAATCAGAAAGATTCATAAAATGTAGAGTCAAACCATGACATTTAGGGGTTTTTGAGGTCGCTGAATCCGAATCCAGGGTCAGTATAGTCCCATAAGGTTATATTTATGGTCAGTTCAAGGTTAGTTCAAGGTCATGGACGTAAAGAGAGTGAAAAAATTAGTTATAAACTGAAACACTGCAAAAGGTAATGTAAACCATAAAGCAAAGAACAATGTATATGCAAGTACAATCGTATCCTTTAAAACTATATCATAGTTTGCTGCTCCTTCATTTACTTTAAATTTGTTAGAAGTATATGCAATTCAATAAAATACCCGTAAAAATATTAAGCCCATTACTGTTTTTTATGGTAACGAACTATTTTATTGTCAAATGATCTACGAAGTGGATTACGCTTCCGCTTCTCCGATGTTGATGGTAGATCTCTTTTTAACGACCAACAGTAATCTGCTAACATATTTACGTCCCATCTTCCTTGGTACCTGCGTTCCATTTCCTTGATATCTTGGTGAAATCTCTCTCCCTGCTCTTCGCTGTAATCACCTAGGTTTTCTGGAAATTCATCAACATGCGAATATAAAAAGTGTAATTTTAGATTCATTAGGCAGCCTTGATTTTTGTAACTATTTACTAAATTTAAAACTATTTGTTGGTAATTTGGGCTCTTATGATTTCCAAGATAGTTTTTAATTACGTCCTTGAAACATAACCATGCTTCTCTCTCTGTATGATTCATTTTCGTAACAAAAATTTCATCATTTATCATCTTACGAATCTGAGGGCCATCGAAAATTCCTTCATTTACTTTAGCATCACTTAATTTGGGAAACTGATTTCGCAGATACTTAAAGCAGCTACCATCTTTGTCTAAAGATTTTACCCATTGTTTCATAAGTCCCAATTTAATGTGCAGAGGTGGTATAAGAATTTTTGATGGATCAACAAGTGGCTTATCTTTTATATTCTTAGAACCCGGTTCGAACTTTTGTCTAAGGGGCCAGACACTCTTTATGTAATGATTCTTTCTATCCCTACTATCCCATTCACATAAATAGCAAGGATATTTTGTGAATCCCGATTGTTGCCCCAGAAGTATTGTTATGATTTTAAGATCCCCACATATTTGCCATTTATGAGCATTGTATTTTATTCGGTCTAATATTACTTTCATGTTACAGTACTCTTCATTCAGTATTACCGAATATCCTATGGGAATGGCTGCATAAACATTTGTATTGTGTAACAGAACGGCTTTTAAACTTCTCGTTGACGAATCGATGAACAATCTCCACTCGTTAGGGTTGTAACATCCATGTTTAAAGCAATTCATCCACCCAACTATATCTTTGCAGTAAACTAAGGAAAATTCTTCATCTTTAGCGAAATAATCACGATATTTCTTATCTCTGTCTCGGTAGTAAGAAACTTTAATTTTTCCAGCTTCATTAGTATTTTCTTTTAGCCATGAAGCCAAGTACTCCGCCCCATCCATTGGTAGGCCCAAATCGCGTATGAGATCATTCACTTTTTCCTGTGTAAGTGGACCTTTCTCCTTCTTAGTATTATAGGGGATGTATTCTTCGTCACTTGTATCACTTGTACTAGCAACGTCATTGTCTTCATCAGGCGCTATTTCTTCTTCCGCAATAATATCTCCTTCCTCCATTTCTTCTTCTAAGATTTCATCTTCATCATGTCTTTCTAAATTTTCCTCAAGATCCATACTTCCACTTGCGTACATACCCAGTGGATCTTCTCTTTTATCAATTGACGATTCATATATAGGTTTCGTGACACTTTCAACGTTAGTGTAATTAATTTGCGACTTGTTTTTACTATTAACTCCATGCAAATTCGTATTACAAAAATAACAGTCTTCTTTTCTTAAAGGTTCCTTCCATATCGTAGGCACTTTCATTTTTACTTCAGTTTTACCATTTTTGTCTTTCTGTAGCATTTTCCTACATATTGCGCATATGATTTTAGGAACCCAATCAAATTCATCAATTTTCATGTCTAAATCAAACATGTTCTTGTACTGCTCTTTAATATTTTGATTGATTTTTCTTCTATTTTTTGGGGTCTCATACTTGCTACAAATGTGTTAAGGTCTTCTTTCCCAAAAGGTTTCCAAAGTCATGATGAAGATGAAATCTTAGAAGAAGAAATGGAGGAAGGAGATATTATTGCGGAAGAAGAAATAGCGCCTGATGAAGACAATGACGTTGCTAGTACAAGTGATACAAGTGACGAAGAATACATCCCCTATAATACTAAGAAGGAGAAAGGTCCACTTACACAGGAAAAAGTGAATGATCTCATACGCGATTTGGGCCTACCAATGGATGGGGCGGAGTACTTGGCTTCATGGCTAAAAGAAAATACTAATGAAGCTGGAAAAATTAAAGTTTCTTACTACCGAGACAGAGATAAGAAATATCGTGATTATTTCGCTAAAGATGAAGAATTTTCCTTAGTTTACTGCAAAGATATAGTTGGGTGGATGAATTGCTTTAAACATGGATGTTACAACCCTAACGAGTGGAGATTGTTCATCGATTCGTCAACGAGAAGTTTAAAAGCCGTTCTGTTACACAATACAAATGTTTATGCAGCCATTCCCATAGGATATTCGGTAATACTGAATGAAGAGTACTGTAACATGAAAGTAATATTAGACCGAATAAAATACAATGCTCATAAATGGCAAATATGTGGGGATCTTAAAATCATAACAATACTTCTGGGGCAACAATCGGGATTCACAAAATATCCTTGCTATTTATGTGAATGGGATAGTAGGGATAGAAAGAATCATTACATAAAGAGTGTCTGGCCCCTTAGACAAAAGTTCGAACCGGGTTCTAAGAATATAAAAGATAAGCCACTTGTTGATCCATCAAAAATTCTTATACCACCTCTGCACATTAAATTGGGACTTATGAAACAATGGGTAAAATCTTTAGACAAAGATGGTAGCTGCTTTAAGTATCTGCGAAATCAGTTTCCCAAATTAAGTGATGCTAAAGTAAATGAAGGAATTTTCGATGGCCCTCAGATTCGTAAGATGATAAATGATGAAATTTTTGTTACGAAAATGAATCATACAGAGAGAGAAGCATGGTTATGTTTCAAGGACGTAATTAAAAACTATCTTGGAAATCATAAGAGCCCAAATTACCAACAAATAGTTTTAAATTTAGTAAATAGCTACAAAAATCAAGGCTGCCTAATGAATCTAAAATTACACTTTTTATATTCGCATGTTGATGAATTTCCAGAAAACCTAGGTGATTACAGCGAAGAGCAGGGAGAGAGATTTCACCAAGATATCAAGGAAATGGAACGCAGGTACCAAGGAAGATGGGACGTAAATATGTTAGCAGATTACTGTTGGTCGTTAAAAAGAGATCTACCATCAACATCGGAGAAGCGGAAGCGTAATCCACTTCGTAGATCATTTGACAATAAAATAGTTCGTTACCATAAAAAACAGTAATGGGCTTAATATTTTTACGGGTATTTTATTGAATTGCATATACTTCTAACAAATTTAAAGTAAATGAAGGAGCAGCAAACTATGATATAGTTTTAAAGGATACGATTGTACTTGCATATACATTGTTCTTTGCTTTATGGTTTACATTACCTTTTGCAGTGTTTCAGTTTATAACTAATTTTTTCACTCTCTTTACGTCCATGACCTTGAACTAACCTTGAACTGACCATAAATATAACCTTATGGGACTATACTGACCCTGGATTCGGATTCAGCGACCTCAAAAACCCCTAAATGTCATGGTTTGACTCTACATTTTATGAATCTTTCTGATTTGACCTTCAACTGACCTTGACCATGACCTGATAGGGTTGTAATAAGCCCGGATTCAGATACAGCGCCCCAAAAAAACCCAAGATACCATGGTTTTAGTGTATTTTTCATGTATTTCGATAATTTGACCTTCAACTGACCTTGAGAAAGATCTGATTGTTTAATCTGACCCCGGATTCGGATTCAGCGACCCCAAAAACCCCAAGATACCATGGTTTTAGTGTATTTTTCATGTATTTCGATAATTTGACCTTCAACTGACCTTGAGAAAGTTCTGATGGGGTTAAACTGACCCCGGATTCGGATTCAGTGACCCCAAAAACCTCAAGATACCATGGTTTTAGTGTATTTTTCATGTATTTCGATAATTTGACCTTCAACTGACCTTGAGAAAGATCTGATGGGGTTAAACTAACCCTGGATTCGGATTCAACGATCCCAAAAACATATAAGTACCGTGGTCAAGTTTTTGGGACTTACAATTTTTTTTTTGTGGGGCTGTGTAATCACCCTCATTCTTTTTGTTTCAGGTGAGTATATTCTCATCCAAGCAACATGTCGCCGAGACCAACAACAACTATCAACTCCCATCCCGCTCACGAGATCAAATCTGCTATACCTCGACTGTCAATCTTGTGCTTTTCCCTCTCGCTGCGAAAATCGCATCTACCTTTACCTGTTCTCTCGTCACGTGTGCTATATAATACCGCATCGCGCTGGTACAATACACCGTGGATGCACGAGACTCGGACCTACTGCGCGTGGCGCGCAGGGGCAAATCCTTTTACGGAGGCCCGCGAACCGACCTCCGAAAATGGCGTTGCCGGGGAAAGCTCTCTTCTCTTTTCTTGTCTTCTCTTCTCTGTTCTTTCTGTGCACACCGCCGCGGTGAAATCGTAAATCTCGATGCGCGAGCTGCGACTCCGCACAACATAATGGCATATCGCCGCGCGGTGGCGGGTATTATAAAGTATACACGATTCTCGTACGGCTCTTTTACCGGGAAATCCATCGACCGCGCGAGCGCGCTTCTTTTCTTTCTTGTCGATGCGTTGCGTACCGTTGTTGTTGTTTTTGTACCCGCGTATGCGCTTGTAATGTCTCACGCGGTTCTATGTGTGTAATAGAGAGTGAGAGAGTTTTTCTTTTTTTCATTGGATACAAGTTTTACACTGTAGCGAAGAATGGTTATCGCTTGCTGGTTATCAACGATTGAAGGGCTTTTTGGCACAACTTTGAATAATGTAAGTTATTGCTGACAACGGTGTTAATTTGGTAAAGCCATCATTTTATTTACAGCAGGAACATATTTTCAAAGAAATACTGTATTTTTTAAACTATTTAGTGTTATATTTCTTAATTTGTATCGTTAAAAATAATTTTTTAATGATAAATGTTATTTGCATATAGTGATAAAATTTTAAGTAGCACAAGTTTACTACCGTAAAATGAGGATAAGCGAGGAATGCGCACGTAAACGAGCAGATTTCTATACTTCCATATCTTACAAAATATATATTGTATAGGTAGATTCGCAATTATATTTCCTAAAATACATATAAACGAATAAGCTTATAATATAAGTACACGAGAAATTTGGTATAATTTTTATAATAAACTCTTAAGAGGACAGTCCTGGGTTAATCGCAAAAAAAGATTTTATTTTACGGGTTCAGAAAACTTTTTATGTTTAAATGCAATCATTCTGAAAATATATATGCTATCAAAACACAATAATATCTTACATTTGACCGTTGTAAAACCTCAAAATCTTGAACCGACACATCGCAATAAATCATTGTTTTTAGTACCATATTTATTAAAGGAACTTTGTTTCTCACACGATTCTAGGAAACATAATGAATGATATTTTTCTTTTCGACGGTTATTCGACTTCTTTTGACATCTATTATAAAAAAACCGAAGCACACTTTCATTAATTTTTTTTTTATTATTTTTTTTTCTGAAAACCAATCAATTTTTTAAAAAAATTTATTGGGACTGCGGAAAAAAATAATAAAACAAATTTTAACGAAAAAGTGCTCCGCTCGTTTTGTAATACCTGTAAGAAGAAGTCGAATAACCGTCGATAAAAAAATTTTCGTTCATCATGTCGCCTAGAATCGTGTGAAGTTCCTTTAATAAATATTGTATTGAAAATAATGAATTATTTTGACCTTTTGAATCAAGATTTTGAGGTTTTACAACGGTAAAATTTAAGATATTATTATGTTTTGATAGCATAAAAATTGTCAGAATGATTGCTTTTAAACATAAAAAGTTTTTTGGATTACTAAAATAAAATTTTTTTCTTTGGGTTTAACCCAGGCCTGTCCTCTTAATACAAGTATTTAATAAAAATCTACTTAATTTGCTCCAGTGTTCGTTTAGCTTAATTTTACGATGTATGAGTTTGAGAAAATTTTCAAGATTTCAGTTTGTAATCTTCAATCAATTTTCATAGATTCTATTTTGTAAGGTACACTGAGAAAACGATTATTGTAAAATAAATAAAAATACTTGTATTTAAACGTTTTATGCAATATTACATTATTATCAAAAAAGAAAATTTCTATTAATTTTTTACGATATCAATATCGCAGAAGCATTTTACAATATCGTTTTCTCAATGTAAAATTCTCATTTGTTAAGTTATAAACATTTTCAGATAGCCAAGAATCACGAGAAAAACCATAAAGCAGCATTTTAATACAGCGCGAATGAAGTCATTACACCAGTTCGAACTTCGAATAATCGGAGGCACCCAGTTGCGACACGCATATAAAATCTCCCAAAAGAAAAAGCCAACGATGAAAACAAAGTATATTAGTCACTCGCAACCACGAAGATCCGCGGCACCCAACCACATGTTTTTCACGCGCACTTACGCGGGGCGCTAAGTATGCGCGAATGCCTCGTCCGCGCGTTGAAATCTTTATATGCCTTTTCGCACGCGCGTTTGACATAAAAGTCCAATTGCGGCTGCACACTCGCATACAAACGCAACTGCTGCTGCTGTTGCCGTTCCCCCGAACCGGCGCACGAGCAAAAAAAGACCCCCGCTATATACACGAGGCAAGAAAAACGAGGAGAACGCAAGGAGCCCGCGTGTGTGCTGCGCACGTAAGTCGCGTTCGCCTTCTGCGTGCAAGATCTCGCGCGTTTTTTTTATCGGAGTTGCATCGCGCGAGCCCGGCTATATACGTACCTCTACGTACGTACGTACGTACGTACGCCAGCTTGCTTGCTTGCTATCTCTCTTGCTCTCTCTCACTCTCTCTCTCTCTCTCTCTCTCTCTCTCTCTCTCTCTCTCTCTCTCTCTCTCTCTCTCTCTCTCTCTCTCTCTCTCTCTCTCTCTCTCTCTCTCTCTCGGTGCACCTTCGTGGTTTTGTATATTTTAGCCGGGATCGCATTAAGCATGTATAAAAAAAGGAAGAAACTCACGAACAGGTGGAGGAGAGCCAGTGCTCTGCATGGAAAGCTTGCCTCTGAACGTGTGTTCGTGTGTGTGTGTGTATGTGTGTGGAGAGCGAGAGGTGTACTGCAGTATGCGTGCGATACGCGTGCATCTCGGTAAGCGATCACATGCGCGGCTATGCAAAGGCCGTTAACCGCTTCTGTTTCGCCTTTTTGTTGCCGTGTGTTCGGAGTACTCGAGTGAAAAGAAAAAGAGAGAGAGAGAGAGAGAGAGAGAGTGAGAGTCGTTCGATTTCGTTATCTCGCTCTGGCTGAATGCGTATTAATGGCACGAGCATATAAAGAGAGAGGCCATTCATATATTTATCTTTCTGTAATGATTGTTAGCTATTGATTTTCTAAAATTAGACTAGAAATACCTAATGTTATATTTAGGGTGATTTAGGGTGGAGATTAAGATACTTTGATTTTTACTTTATTAAAAACTTTATCAAACATTTTACATTCTATTCACATAAATATACACAATGTTGAATGGACTCGAATTAAAACGTTTGAATGTAAAGTAACTACAAATAACCACAACGTAGACTAAGAAAAATTAGAACATTACAATAAATACAGACTTGTTTGAAAGTTGTACCAAATACTGACTGACGTCCATTTCTATAATGTCACCAAATCATTGTCGTAAACCATTGAAACCCCTTTTATTTTACAGACATCAGTATAGATTGGTATCAGTATAGTTGAGGCATAATATAACGATTTTCTTAGAGTTCTCAGATAGCTCTACTACTTTTTGGTTTCGTTTGAATGCATTTTAAAATGTAAAACAACGTTAACTTAAAAGAATTTAAAAAAGTGTGTTTACTTATGTACACACGTAAGAAGTTTTATAACATCTTCAGTTATTGTTATAATATATGAAGATATAGAGGGTTAGATGTAATAAAAATTCGAACGAACATTAAATTGCTCTCTTAACTGGAAAAAAAGATAAACTCTTTTTATAAACTAATTTTTTGATGATTTGGGTATTTATACAGAAATAGAACTTTGTTAGCAAGAGAATAGCAAGGAAGAAATTAAATCCAAAATTAAACCTCAAATACATCAACAACACATTATGTAAAAGCCTTTTCATCATGTATTAAAAATTATTTCTTTTGTAATAGTTGCCAGTTTATAATGAAAGAAAAACAGCTGCAATATAAGACAAGCCTTTAATTTTAGTTTCACTCCGTAAAAATCGATTTTTCTAAAAGTTATTGGAGAAATAGTACATTATGTAACAACGGCAAAAAATCAACTTTTTTTCGAGTTACATATAGTACTTTATACCCATCTCAACTGTGGCCCCTTTTTGACTTGGATAGCGGGACTAATGGACTGACGCAGAATGTTTGAAAACGTGGTCGGTGCGCGGTGTGGACGGCGCTGCTCTACTCTCTAAGTAATAGTTTTCCGTATTAAATATTGAATATTCTAATAAATTTTGTATAAAATGTCTATGTTTTAATTTTATTGGGTAAAACATAACTTATATTGTTAAAAGACAATCGAAAATCAGGGTTATTGGTAGAACTTGATGAAATAAAGGAATTTGGACTAGTTTGAAGTGAAGTCACTTTTTTCCCACGTTGGCGGGAAAAAAGCAAATTTTTTCCCCTAATCCTTTTCCGGGGAAAAGTGTTACTTTGGTCTCGCTTTTCAGGGAAAAAAGTGACCATTTTCGTTGAAAAGTGTATAAATTAATTTTTATGATAAAATGAAGTGTTTTTTAAAAGTTTCTTGCCTATTTGACTAAACCTATTTAATAAATTCAAGAATGTTTTTCAATTGTAAATGAGCATAAGTTAATATTATTAAACTAAAGACTCAAGCCTAGCCTTAAATAAATAAATCCTTTTTTGAACTTATAAAATAAACTACGTGTTTTAACACTAACAATTGGTTAATAAAATATTTAACATCAGAATACCACAAATCAAAATATTAACTTTTTTCATAATTCTTTAATTATATTTCCTGCACGTTTCAAAAATACCAATGGACATGGGTTGCGCAAGGAACTTTTTGAGAAAAGTAAGTTTCGAGAAAAACGCATTTAAAGTTTCCATTAAGTATGCTATCGGTAATGTAAATTGTTTCACTCAACTGGCATCCAGCAGGTCTCAAAATGTTCATAAAACTATAAATATAAAAGATATGTAGCAAATAGTATTATGATTCTGTATCATTTTCATCGTCATTTTGTAGCATCTTCGAGTTTGGCTACGTAATGTACTGCGTCGTGTCCTGTATCGAGTCGGAGTGATTGGTCCGTGTTTCACGGTGGTTCAAATAGTGGAGCAGACACAATGCACAGAAGTCTAAACGTATAAAAACCATACTACGTCTTTGATTTTAAATAAAGTCGTTATTATATAACTATACAAAATACGGACCGAACACACACACACACACACACACAACACAGCTCACGCCGCAGCATATTATGAAGCCAGACCCTACAAAGGTTAACGTACAAACACATTGCAGCGAAAGGTGGTGGCGGCGAGCGACGCGAGTCTTCAATTGATTGTTCACATGTTCATCGCGTTACGTATAACGATGTGAACATATCATTTTTTCCCAATTTTTCATTTCATCTCCCATCTCGTCGCCCGCCGAGGCGCGCCTAATAATGTTATAAAACATCAAAATATTATTTGGTAGACAAAGGGGTAAAATAATATTGACACCATAAAATACAAAGGTTTTTATACAAGTAATTAGTTGAAAATAAATAAAATATCTGTCCGCCAACTTGTAAAGTATCAGCGATTGAGTTACTTACTCTACTCATCTTTTATGTGGAGTAAAATGAATGATAATCAGCACTTAAAATACAGCACAGTTCGCAGCACAAATCAGCATTTATTCGCATTAGCTTTTTTCAATAATTTTCATGCATTTTAAAGCTAGAAATTTCGTATACGTAACGTTGAATTTCCTCAATCAATCGTTCGCCTGAAATATGAATTACGAAACATCTCGAGAAGAGGAAATAATGGCAATAAAATTCGCGCGATGAACAGAAGAGCAGCGGCCCCGGTTATACCTGCCTGACTGACTTAGCTCTCTTCTCCGCTCTCTCCCTCTCTCACGTAGACCATTATTTTGTTATCTCTCCACGTCTCGCGTAACGAAACCCAACCAGCGATATGTCGTTCTTTTCTCCGTCGTCACCAGTGCGCCACTCGCCCGTCGTCGTCGTTGTCGTCTCTCGAGAGCTGTAAAAGTCGCGAATGAGACGAGAGAGCTGCAGAGTAAAAAAAAAATCAATTGGTAATCCCTCGAACGAGTCACGTATATCGCGCTTTATCAACGAAAGGGGGAGCGCGCGCACGCCCGCGACAATAAGCAAGTGCACATGCGAAAGAGGCGGTTCGTCCCTTGTACCCTCATCCTCTTCTCCTCATCTCTTCGCGCGCAAGAAAGTGAGAAAGAGAGCCGATTAAGACTCGAGATTGGTCCTCGTGCAGAGCAGAGCGACGGGGTTTTCGCGAGCTCAGCGAAACTCGCTCGTTCTTCGCTCACGTGTTTCGGCCTCGATGATGATGATGAACAAGTGGATTGGCTCGAGTAGGACAAGTCGAAAAGATGCCGAACTGCTGTATGTGTGTCTGACTCTTTGTACAGTCTGTATCAAAAGTTAAATATTCGGACTACCGTGTTGATAACGTAATGTTGTTAGGTCGGTTAACCGAAAATATATAGATAGATATTATTAATAAGTACAATTTCAGAAGTTGTCAAACTTTTATTATTATTTCAAAATTTATGATGTATGTAAAGTAATTTGAATAGTTTAAAAAGAGTGGTAGATTCACTTTGTATTAAATCATTAAATTATTATGTGACATATCGTGATTGTTGAAATACTCATGAGTGTATAAAGATTTCAAAGGGACTTATTCGATTACTTATTACTGTGATTTTTTACAGTCCATTTATTCATAATGATAAATATGAGTGAATATAAATATTTGCAGTCAATTGTATATATTCAACAAAATATTAGTGAATGTATCCATGAGTTACCAATAACTACTTGCATTTATACTTAAAAAAAGTTCATGATAGATTATGCATTTATAAAAGTTTTTATAAAACGAAGCTTAACAAATTATAGATATCCCTATATCTGTATAACTTTGTCATACCTAACACTAAGAACAGTGTTAAGAATTTCATTTTAATAATATTTTCTAAAGTATGCCTATCTTTTGACACAGGCTGTACAGCCAGCACAATCTTAACTAAACAATATCCCTCTAAGTGCGAAGCACATAGCTCGTCAATGCTCGCGACTCCGGAGACACGTATATGTGCGCTCCCTATATACACTCGCGCGTGAGCTAATCTCGAGGCCTTATACTCAGCGCAAGCTAGCGGATGAAGGGGCATGAAAAGCCGCGAGCGCAAAGTGGATGTATCGGCTAATAATCGTACAGGCGCAAGAGAGAGAGAGAGAGAGGGAGAGAATACGTATAGCAGAAAGAGAGCTCGCGCGCGCAGTCGTCACCTGAATGGGGAAGAGAGTCGCGCTCGTTTTCTCCGGCGCACGCACGGCGCCGGGGATGTAGATAGGCCACGTTGGAGCTTGCGCCAGAGAAGTGCCGCGATTCGTTAACGGGATGCTGCTCCTTTGTCTTCTTGGTCCGCGACCCGCTGCCGCCGTCGCCGCCGCCGTCGCAGCCACCCTCCCCCCCCCCCCCCATGCTAACGTGCCAGACAATGTGCTGATTTGTTAGAGGAGAAATATATATCCACGTGCCAGTTTCTGCGCCTGCCTATATATCGCGCTAAGCGCAAGTCTCCGTCGTCGCTGCATGCGCGCACTTCTCTCTTTTTCTCTCTCGCTCTCATCAAGCCTGCATGCACACCGGTCTATTCTGTTTTTATCTCGGGGCGTCTGTCGCGAGCGCGAGTGCGGGAGATGCACGTGTGGTGCGAGGAAGAAGGGAAGGGGAGACCGAGAGCAAGTGTATGCAGAGGTAGTTTATATGGGGGATTTTTATTGTTGTTATTGGGATTTCGAGCTGGCGAGCTTTTTATGCGTGAGCTTCGTGCGCGCCGAGTGCGGCGTTAAATGTCAATATTTTACCTGTGCGCGATATGGAGAAAGTGAGGGACACTTTTGTTGCATTGGCATTTTCAAAGGTATATGAATTTTGTTTATAACTTTTATCTGCAGCCATAAACGCCTTCTTCATTGTTTACAAATTCCGTGCGATCGATGTACCAAGTGCATTTTCGCTTTAAGAGATCTAATCATAAATACAGTTTTATAAGTATTTGTATCCATAAACTATACCCTTGAATAAATATATATCATTCGGCAGTTTTATTTAAGTTTGGCGAGTTTATAATTGTTACCGATAAGTCTGACAGAACTTTGGTCTGCCATACTTTGACAGACTTTCAAAATATATGACGACGTTCCATTGCCTAAGCCAGCTCAAGCTTCACAAGACTAATCTTTAACAAACTTGAGCAACACTAAAATTGTACGAGTATAGTGAAATTCGTTTAATTAGGATATATCTTTTTCATTTTTTTTTTATAAAAAACACATATTCAAACGTTAAGTTGAAAAAGTGAATTCATGATATGATAATGAATACTGAAACCAGATTCACGATAACAGCGCAAATCGGGGGTCCTTGAAATCACACATAGATACGGTTATCGCTTGTTTCAAAAACAATGGACACGTGGCACCCCTATCACAAAGCACAGTCACACATCATTTTACAAAAACTTGCATGTCCCGCGTTATCGACTCTTCGAATTTTTCATTTTCATTTCATCCGAATCAAAGCCTAAACTGTCACTCGCCCCTCAAATCGAGCAAAGGATAATTTTTTTTGTACAAACTGCGTATCCATAAGTTACACAACGTGTCATACGAAGCGGTAATCGCCCCAGCGCGCATATCACTTCTCGATCGTCAGCGTCGTCCCCTCGGCCAACCCTCTTGCAAGATCATTCGTTTAACTCTCATCAAGCAGAGCAGCGCAGCTTCGCGTGGTGCGGCGTCGCGCGTCGGCTCTAATTTCCGATGAGGCGCGTGACTCGAATCGCGAGCACGAATGAGGACGACTCGCTCGCGGCACCGGGGGCTTCTTCTGCAACCCTGCAACTTTTATACGCGCGAGTGCGTGTGCGGCTGTGCTTTTGCCGCGCGGCGACGATTTATAACGATGTGCTTTTGTGCGCGCCGCGTGGTCTCTTGCGGCGCACGGGTGTACAATTTCAGCGCCAGAGCCAATAAACCTCCGCGGAGTAAATATGGCACGTTGGCGCTTTAGACGAAGATTTCCTGGTGATTCATTTCTGAAACGTTTAAAACTTGTAGTAAATAGTGTATTTCATTTGGATTAAACTTTTGGATGTTCGGTAATGTATTTAAGATTGAAGAAAAGTTAGGAGGGTTTTCTTCCAGATTACGGTCTCTAAATAACTTAAATGTAAATTATTATTAATTTTTATAATTGAGATAAAATAATTACGATGTTACAAAATTCATTATGAATCTTTCATGTGCATACTTGCATGAACGTATATGTCTGTTTATGCGACAGTTTATTAAGTAAAAAAAATTTAAATTCATCCCTTCAAACTAAACCAATTTTTAAAAAGTTATAAGAACATTAAACTTTAAATATTATAATTATAATAAATATTTATAATATTAATATTAAAAATTAGAAAAATTTTACTGCAAAATTTGCATTTGTTTTATTTATAAATAGAAAAAATGCAAGAGAGCGTCTTATAAAATATATTTTAAGAAATATGATAAATACCCTAGACATTGCTTTGAAACTTATTATTTTCCTCATTCAATGAGTATACAAATTTCAACTTATCCTTATTAGTTTGGCAACGGGTTTGTTAACTAAAATTTCAATCACCGTTATTTTTAAAACCCATCAAAAATACCACACAATCACACGCTATCAGATTCATTCAAAATCCGGGTAATTCATCTCGAGGAAAAATCCTCAGCAACTGGCACATTACTCGACGTCCCTCTTCTAAAATCATAAAAAAGTACAAACGGTATAGCGCACATCTCCTCCTTTAGGTATATATATATATATATATATATATATATATATATATATATATATATATATATATATATATATATATACACATATATGCTTAGAAGAGAAACGAAGCGAAGGGGCGTCGTTGGCATCACGGATGTGTCGAGAGAGCGGGCGAGAGAGATGGAGAGAGCAGAAGCAAAGTCAGTATAGAGAGCGAGAGACACGCGGAGGGGCGAGAGTGAGCGAGAGAGCGAAGAGGCGACGCGAGTTTGACAGATCTTCATAAAGGCATACACAACTGTGCAGCGGCGATAAGGGAATCGGGAGCAGGCATCTCTCGTCCGCCCTCTCGCAGTCAGTCCCTCCCCCCCTCCCCCCTCCATTTTCAGGCTCCAGCTTCCAGTTTCGGGTGCTGCTGCTGCTGCTGCTGGAGAGCCTAGGTTATACTCAGTCAGCGAGCGCCGCCGCTATCATTTTTCCACACGAGTGGGTGGCGACGACGCGACCGGCGGCTGCTGCTGCTGGATATAGGTGTGCAGCACGACACAGGCCCTACACCTATATATATGCACACAGCAGTAGCTACACCCCATACACACTCCGACGCTCCGCAGGCAGCTCGTGCTTACGTGTCTGCTATCGCGCGGCGGACTGAGCTTCGCTGCTGCTGCTGCTGCTCTGGTGACACGTTGGCTTGGACATCAAGATACCGAATTATACAGCGAGAGCCAAAACTTCGCTGCCGCTGCAGGATCGCGATTTTCTGAAGAGATGACGGAGCCGCGCGAGCGTGTATCTGCCTATCTATCGCGCTCTATTTCTCGCGCGCGCACGTGTCTCGAGTATCGTGCACGCTACAAACTGATCCGAGCGCTTATTTACTCACGTGTCATCTCTTGCTTCGTTCGATATTCATGATGCATCCAAGAGATTTTGACTTTTGTCTTTGAAAGATTGCATGTTAGAAAATCGGTGATATTTCTTTTATGTATTTCGAAAATATTTTCATATTATTGAGGAGACTCTCATAATTTTTTATGATTTTGAATGATTCAACAATTCTAACAGAAACACTGAGAGAAAGAGAAGAGAAATTATTTGTAGCAAACGAATCGTGTACTTGCGGACATAAAGTGATTCATGCGCATAGTAAATTGAGGAATCTAATTGTAACTTTGAGGATATATTCTCTAAGATATTTCAAGCAAAAAGTCGCTTTTATTTTTTGGAAATTAATACTTTATAGTTTATTTAAAAAAAAAACAAAAATATTATACTTCATTTTCACTCCCTAATAAATAAATTGACGAATTCTGGCTATAAACTGACTAATAAATCGTTAACTCGCTACATGCAAGTCCTAGTTTATTAAAATTAAGAAATTTTACGAGAGAGGCAACTTAAAACGAAAGTACAATAATTAAATATGCTTAAATTTACCTGGGCAATCATTGTACCTCACATTGTACGAGGGTAGTTCAATAAGTCTTTAGAATAAAGTATAAAAACAATTTGTTTGGGTAATTTTTTTTTATTTTTCAACATAATCTCCTTGGAGCTCTATACACTTGGTCAATCGCTTTTTAAGTTTTTTTAATCCTTCAGAAAAGTGCGTTTTCGGAAGTTCCTCAAAATAAGCACTTACAGAGGCAATGACGTCTTCGTTGTCCGTAAATCTCTGTCCACCGAGCCATTTTTTCAAGTTTGGAAATAAGAAAAAGTCACTGGGGGCTAAATCTGGTGAATACGGTGGGTGTTCGACCAATTCGAATTTTAGTTCTTCAATTTTAGCCATTGAAACGAAGCATGTGTGAACTCGGGCGCTGTCGTGATGAAAGAGAATTTTTTTCTCGCCAAATGTGGTCGTTTTTTTTTAATTTCTTCTTTCAGCTGCTCTAATAATGATGCATAATACTCACCAGTAATTGTTTTACCCTTTTCCAAGTAGTTAATAAGTATAATTCCACGTGCATCCCAAAAAACTGTAGCCATAACCTTACCAGCTGACTTTACGGTCTTTGCCTTCTTTGGAGCTGGTTCGCCTGTGGAAATCCACTGTTTGGATTGTTCCTTTGTCTCAGGAGTGTAGTGGTGTATCCATGTTTCATCCAAAGTCACAAATCGACGAAAAAATTCCTCAGGATTCCGACTTTTGCGCGCCAAAAGAGCCTCAGAGGCGACCACTCTATTGCGTTTATTCTCAGCTGAGAGCAAACGCGGCACCCATCTTGCCGATAGCTTTTTCATGCCTAATTTTTCATGTAGAATTGAAACAACTGCACCTATAGATATCCTTGTGGCCTCAGCTAACTCACGCACTTTTAATCTTCTATCCTTCAACACCATATCGTGGATTTTATTGATGATTTCGGGAGTAGTTGCTTCTACGGGCCTTCCTGAACGTGGTTCGTCACTTATTGATGTACGACCACGCTTAAATTCATTTACCCAGTTATAAACCGTTGCTAAGGCAGGGGCAGATGTGCCATGAACTGAGTCCAATTCATTTTTTATCTCATATGGAGTTAAACCCTTTAAATGAAAATGTTTAATTACCGCTCTGAACTCGTTTTTTTCCATTTTTCTTAACAAGCTATTTTTTTTTTCAATTGGTTATAAAAACACGTAAACTCAGAAGATGTGGACTGTGACTGCACCATATATCTAGTCGGGAGTGGTGCTGACTGAAAACAGATGATTTGGAGCGATTCGCGCGCCATCTGTTGGTCATTCTAAAGACTTATTGAACTACCCTCGTATTATGTAGGTAAACCAGACAAATATTCAAACATATTTTAAAATCTCGATACTATCAGATATTTGTTTTAATTATTAATAAGATTATATTTTTCTCTATATTTTTCAAAAGCAATATCCATATTTTAAACTCAATATTCAAAAGTATCTCTTCTTCATTATACTATGCCTGCTATCTATCTTAAGAATCATGCGTCGGAAACCATGGTCAAATAAGATAAAGCATCGGAAGTATTCGTTCAGTGTACATTTTTCAGGAATCGATCTGCTTCGGCATCGGATAAAGCTTCTAGTTCATAGTTCTATGTCAAGTGCGCTCACGCGAGTTTTCGTTTTCGAGTAGAGAGAGAATGCCCCCAAGGCGCCGAGCTCGATAAGCCGATACATCTCTCGCTTCTCCTGCTGATAAAAGGAAAGTTTCGCGACTCGCTCGATTCTTCGATAAATCAATAGCATACAGGTATATGTTCGCTTGCACGTACAATTCGAATACTTTCTTACGAAATTATAAAACTTCATCCATATATTATACACATAGTACAGTTTTAGTATTGTACATTGAAATAACTTATTTACAGAATTATTAAAAACAATGAATTGCTAGTTAATTCATGTAGAGAAAACGATACTTTGCTTCATTAGGAGTTTTAAAAAAGTTCTATTTGTGAATAAAGTGGCATTCTTTCCATATAAAGTTACATTGGTACAGATGGAAATACCTTTAATGTAATTTAGCTTCAGTCCCCTCATTGATACTATATGGTCTATATTGAATAGAGCAAATAAAAAGTTCAAGTCTTTTGTATTAGTTATGATACTAAATTTTACACAGCGGTAAGCAATATGTTCGTAGTTTGAATGATTGCAAGAAACCAGAAAGATAATAAAAGAAACTGGATCACCGAGAATCTAAGCCGAGCTGAAAATTTGAAAAGCTAAAGTTTGACCACACAAGACCAAACAAACCTTTAATAACACTTGCAAAACAATAAGAACTATGTTATGCTCGACTCCATACAAGAGGTATTCTAGCTACGACAAGAACATTTATTTATTATATAAACAAATTTTATTTTTGTAAAAAACTCGCATTCCTCAAGTAAACTTAATTTCTTTCAATAAAAACTAAATTTTATTTGGCCAAAGTGATTTGGTTCAGAGAAAATCCTTTCCCACCAGAAGGGTCCTTTTTCCGAAAATAACATGAACCGCACTATATCCCTGCTATCGCCTAATATGGCTGAGACGTAAGTTTTTCCATCTGCACGGGCAGCAATGATGTGGCTTAGGTCTGCGTATCGGAGATCACGATGTCAATGCTCGCCGTTTCGGCCGTTAGGTTGCTCATTTCTGAGCCGATTAGATGCGATATACACGCGCAGAAGCAGTAACAGCAGCCGCCACCTACCCTCACCGCCGAATATTCTTGGAGGAGAGTTTGCATTATCGCTTTTGAATTCATTGAGTTCGCTGACGCGCAGGGGAAGTAGGAGAGAAGAGGAGAAAGGGGCAGGTATAGTGCAAGAAGAGAGAGAGAGAGCGCGAGGGGGGAGGGAGGGAGAGTGGGGGAGAGATAGAGAGAGAGAGAGAGAGAGAGAGAGAGAGATAGAGAGCAAGTTTGAACCATTAGGCTGTTATCAGGATGTTCGAATGAAAATTCGCGGCGTGTATTATCGCACCTTCTCCGCACTGTAACTCAATTTCTCTTCCTGTCGGTCCTCTTTTCTCTCTTTCTCTCTCTCTCTCTCTTTCTTCTCTCTTTCTCTCTCTCTCTCTCTCTCTCTCTCTTCCCGTTTCCCTCTGACTTTCTCTTTCCCGTACTCGCGTGGTTCGCCTTTTTCTCTTTCGCTTGAATTTGCATCGCGGAATATTATTTATCGCCCGACGTTTCTATTAAAGCAACACCACTCGAACAAATCGTGATTTCTTAAGCTTTTGCTGAGAAAATTCCATAAGAGAGACACAAATGATTTTTCAATAGCTTTATATTATTTGTTCGTTCATTAACAATTATTACAAAATTTTAAAAAACGTAGTTTTATTTTAAAACCTTATTTTATACACGAATTATCTTTACTTTTTTGCACATAACTAATATAAAGTTATATACATTGAATAAATTGAAAGTACTTGTTCCTACGAAATAAAAAATGATTTGCATTATGAAAATGGAACATAGATATTTATTTAAGAATTTGCAATAAGATAGATTTACACGATTTAATGAACTAATCGATATGAAACCATAAATTACGCAGTATAATCAATATAATTAATGCTCATCAATTAGACCTTTATGAAGCTCAGCCACGTCAGAGACTCATATATCACGTATAAAATATAATCAAATGGGACTTTATACTTGGAATTTTTTAAGATTCCAAATTAAGATAACCAACAGCGCTGTACACGTATGTAATTTGCGTTAAGCGACGCAAAATTACGGTATATCACTAGATGCCGACGTGTAGTTCTCATTCCTTATGAAATTATTAACAATAATTTCCTTATTAACAATAATTTTATTATGTGACTATAGTGTTGATGGCGAAATTATAAATATCATTTTAATATTACACAACATTCTGTAAAAATATTTATATTTTTTGTATCATCAAATTACTTAATACGTATACGTGTACGTATACGTATTATATATACCATCACTTAAACCGTAATTCTTATAGTTTTCAACAGAATCAAGCCAGGGTTCTATATAAAGTTAAAATGATATATATTAAATAATCAATAAATGTTATAGATTGTTATTTTGCATTCATGAATATGCGACCTCATTTTGCAAAAGGATATTTGATTCATCCTACTCGCAATAATGCGTAGTAAGGTTCATCTGATTGTGAGAAGGTCTGGAAACTCCTAAAAGCATTGCAACATTCTGAGTTCGAAACCATAGAATCCTAGATACGCATCCATTTCGAAGCTACGAATACTGCTAATAATTCTAATCTAAGATATTCAAAGCCAGATAAGTAAACCGTCTCACCTACAACCGGAAATGGAAGCGCATTAGCTACCTGACGAGCGATTGTCCCATCTCTTCCACACAATATCATCGAAATTCCAAAACAGATTTTTCGCGAGGCTCCCGTGCAACCAGGTAGCACTCTCTCGGGCTCTAGCCGATGACGAAAACGAGAAGAAGATAAACAGCGTCAGA